>KN166918.1:12937-26521 GCA_000757745.1 Steinernema scapterisci | reverse complement strand
TTATGCTCGGTTACGGTACTCCCATGAACGTCTCTGTTTGTGAACTTGAAAGTGAGATCGCATATAAGTGAAACGTTTCACATCTCTGTTTTGTTTTTGTCTCGTTTTGCATCCCTAAACAGCAGCCATTCTTCAGGATTTCCGTCGTATCGAAACAGATCTCACATCCGCAAGTGGATAGACTACGATCAATTACGCCATTAATCGCGAACCCACGTTCTTGAGATCTATCGCCTAGATCGATCACTCGTTAATCTCATTTTGACAACTTTTTGCGTGTTTTGGATTGTTTTCAGCGTGTTTTCCAATTCCTTTGAAACTTGCCGCTTTCTTACAGGTCACCCTCATGAATCGCGCTGAAGCCGGACCGTCACCGCCAAGTCCGCTAACAACACGTCGGATCGGACTTCGCTTCCGTTTCCTGCGGTCATTTCGTGGCGGCTGCGGTCCTCGAAGAAGTCGTCAAGCGGAGAAGAAAGTGACGAAACAGGGACCGCGCATGAGATCCGCCGCACGCCAATGAGTGTTCACGCCTTAGAGCCCCAGGCGCTCGTGTTCACTGGAGCTTGGCGACGCCTTAGACGCGACGCGGCGACCGATCGAAGAACGTCGCCGGCGATTTCACTTTCGCCTGTTCCTCGGAAGTCATGACCAAGGCCGATCCCAACGCTGCGAGGTGTTTCAAGCACATCGACGACGCTCCTTGTGGTAAGTGGCCGAGACTTCACTCTTCTCCTTCAACTGGATCTAAGATGCACATCTCACAATGTTCTTTCAGGAAGCAACATCACCTTAGAAGAACCAATCGAAGGCCATACAAGGTTCCATTTCAAGATCACCATCAAAACTGTGAGTTCTTTTAATCGTTTTACTTGTCTTTTGCAGTTGGGCGCGTAAACGGTAATGAGAAATGACCCTAATTGTCGATCAAAATGACCTAAAAAGGAAGTTGTTATGCATCGATTCGCCTGACAACACCGATTAATCAGTTTTAAGGATCTTTAGCAAATGAGTAGGGGCTAATAATTGGCATATTGACGAGATTTGGGGTGAAGTGGATTCTAAAAGTGCAAACCGTAACAGACCGGACATTTCTGGTTTTTCTAGACAGTGTTGGAAATAACCTGTTTGTCTGATCTTGACGGTCATTTTGGGATCGAAAACATTAACGAACCGGTTGGATTTTGAACTGTGTAAGGTCTCGTTCAGAGCTGTCTTAGCGAGTGTCTATTAGACTAGTTTTAGGCTAAAACTGATGAGGTTTTGAGACAAAGTGCTTTTGAGACAACCAACCGGTTTTTTGGCACGCCAAAATGTGTCTGACAATAGTTTCGCGATAGCTCCGTCGCGCTACAACCGGTATTCGAACTATGAACCGACAAGCATCGGTGGTTCAGTGGTAGAATGCTCGCCTGCCACGCGGGCGGCCCGGGTTCGATTCCCGGCCGATGCAAATATTTTTTCCTTACAATTTCCCTTATTTAATCGTTTCTTTCAGGTAACGCGCTGGCTTATGGCCTATTCCACAATCACAATCTCCCTCGCATGGCTCTTCTTCGTCATCGACTACAAGGATCCCTATCACAGCTACGGAACCAAATGCAACGTGGTACAAAAACAGTTTATGTACGTGGACGGACTCCCTTCGCTGCTGAATCTAAGCCAATTACGCGCGTTTCCCAATTACATGATGCGGCTGGGGATCCTGCCTACCATGCTGATCCGTGTCTTCTTCGTGTGCGTTGAACGGTGGCGCAAACACATCGTGGAACCAACTTCGCTCTCCGGGAAAGGATTAAGAAATCGTCTGCACAATTCGCTCCCGGCGCTTCACGCTGTTGAAGTGTTTTGTCTGTCTATGATTCTTATTTTGCACTGCAAATACGACCATTTGGGTGAGTCTAATTAGCCAGAATTTTTCTAATTTGTGACTTTCAGGCTTCTACGCGGTCTACTCAATCTGCTTCACAGCAAGCAGTCTTCTCGTAATGGGGATTACGGTATACCTGGCAGCGATGAAACCGGATGGACAGTTCACTAAAGTGAGTTCTTCTTGACCTCGATTTGCTCTGAATGGATGAGTCATTCGTCTCATCAAACAGGTTTTGGTGTTTTCTGTGCGGATGCGGCAACGTTTCAAATGTGGGTTAAGCAGCTGTGATTAGCGTAGCGGGATTGGGTATAATTCTGCAACATTCAAGTGCTCTTTTAGGACGAACGCAGGTTCCTTCAAATTGGCTTAATCTGCCTCTTCTGCTACGCTGCCAGTGCGCCTCTCGTCATGGACAAGCATCTAGATTTTGCCCGGTTCTTCACCTGCTCTTACCTGGGTACGTTCTTCTCCATTTGACCAAATTAATCCTCGTTACAGTTGCCCACATGTACTTCTTCCTGGAACTCGTCTCAATCCTCTCCTACGCCGCTTTCCACTACTACTACTGCGCCATCAACCTAGGCGAGTTAGAGATGTGCGTCTTCTCTGAAGTGCTGGAACTTCCTGACGAGTACAGAACGAACTCGTCTGCTGAAGGCAACATCGCGTCCTCGTTGGAGCTCAACGAAACAAGCGTGTTCCAGTTGAGCAGCAGGGCATCTTCGCTGGGAAGAAACACGATTCATCGACTGACCTTATGAGAACGAGGAGGCAAAGGTGTAATATATGTAAATAAGAGTTTTATGGTATGAACTTTGTTGATTAGGAATGAATTTATGGATGTGCTGTGGTTGCCAGCATCCTGAGATCCCTCCTCCCACAAGTTTCCCACACCCGTCAGAACACCCTAACCCACCTCATCATCTCGATGTCCCCTCCAAAAGGCATATTTCGTGCCCCACAATCGCCGCTTTCCTTATTGAGGTTACGCGCGTCTTTATTCTCTTTTTCCCGTCACTCGACAAAACACCTCAAATGTCATTCCACTTGCCATGAGAGGTGGTGGAGAGAATGCCTATTTCGCTGTTGTCGTCCTCTCCGCTGCGCTTACCGTAATCTCGACTCTGGTTTTGTTCGCTTCGCTTCTGTTGACTTTGGTCGAAATTGGGCATTTGAGAGTTACGTCGTCTTCGGAGGCTAGGAGGTGTAATGTGAGTCGGTTTGGCGTCTTTCATCGGCGTTAATAGTTGTCCTTTTAGGCTTCAATCGACGAAATCCAAACCGAGATCTTCAATATCCTCTTCCTCACCAGCGAACCTTCGAATTCCACGATCGCTCGAACCACTCGAGGAGCATACGCCTGCGTTTGCTGTGTGCCAGGACCGAAGGGTTATCCAGGCCGAAACGGGCATCCAGGACGTCCCGGAAGACCAGGACCGCCGGCTTGTCGATTGTATGCGCCGCCGATCTGCCCTGTTTGCCCTGAAGGACTGCCAGGAAAAGCTGGATATCCAGGACCTCCTGGGAGCCGTGGCCCAGATGGACCTCTGGGACTGCCTGGCATCGATGGAATACCTGGATTGCCTGGACCTCCGGGACCTTTTGGACCTTCGGGGCTGAACGGAACTAACGGACCTCCTGGCGACGGTGGGGTTAGTCCTGTTGTGGATCCGCCGATTCCTGGACCTCCAGGCCCTCCTGGCGTAAGTTTCCCCAGTGGATACCGTAACCAACGCGTCTTTTCAGCCTCCTGGATTCGCTGGCCCCCAGGGTTTGCCTGGAATCGATGCCCTTCTTGATTATCAGCTGATTCCTGGTCCGAAGGGGCTTCCTGGAATTCGAGGTAACGGAAATTCAACTCTTCAGAATACCAAGAAAATTCTAGGCCGCGACGGATATCCGGGAGAAGCAGGCGCTCCAGGCTCAGTAGGCCCACAGGGTCCACCCGGGGAGCCGGGAGTCTGTCCTACCTACTGCGCTGTCGATGGTGGAGTTTTCCACCTGGATCCCTATGCCAAAAGGGTCGGAAAACTGAAGAGGCGGCCACCGCTCAAGAAACCCCGTTTGCTGCTTCCAGCTTCACCCGAACGACTGCTGTAAATTCTATGAAACGTTTAAGATCACTATTTACTTCTCCTTATAATAAATTTCTGGACACATCGACCAATCCTGCTTCTTCTTCGCTTCCCAGTAGTTGTTATGGTAGCGATATCGAGTGGCACCGTGCTCTTCGACCTTCTTGAACCACACAGGGCGCTCCGGGATGCCCTTAGCGGCGTCTCCTCCCTTGGCGATGGTCTTCATGACTTCTCGCTGCTTCTGTTCCAAGCGCGATTTCTCGGCGTTCGCCTTATCCCACTCGCCGCTCTCCATGAGGCGCATGTCCGTTCGGTTGCGGGAATCCGTCGGCGCGACGCCTTCCTCGGCTTCATTGAGTTCGATGGTGAACTTCGAGAAATTGTAGAACTTTTCCTGTTCGGGAGTCGGGACGACCTTCGTCCAAAGACGCGTGTGCTAAAATCGGAATTTCAATATTGTCAATCAAATATCCTGCAAACCTTTCCCTTGACGTCGACGACGTCAAAGTAGGACGCCCAGTTCCCTTCGATCTTCATCAGTTTCTTGCCGTGGCCGTCCATAACCTTGCCGTGGAACGCGCGGCTATCGGGCGACGCGGTCGTGAAGAACGACGACTGCTTCGACAAATGCAGATGGCACTTCAGCTGCGTCGTCTCGGACTGAAAACCAGAGATATACCCAAATCTCATGAAACGGAAAAACGAACAAAGATGATTATGTCGCCCTCATTGTGAAGGGTCAAAGGACCCATGATGAATCCTCGGATGATTGACCGAATGTCGCCCTTGGTCCAAGAGTAGAGCTGTTTGCCATTCAAGGTAAGGGTGGAGACACCTTGTGGCTCGATTCTGATCGACGTCTTTTGGAAATGGGACGCAAATTGCAGGTCTTCCTCAAGATCCCAGCCGACGCCCTCGGATTTCAGGGCTCCGATTGGGGGATGGTGGCTGACCTGAAAAAGACATTTAGTCCAGGAACGCGAAGATTTGAATTTTACCTGCTCGGCGATTGAGCGAAATCCTAGGTCCTCCATCCGGTCACACTCGTAGGTTTCACCCCAGAGCGCATTGAACGGCTTCGTGAGGCGGTACGGACTGTTGCTCCAACAGGAAATCACGAAGGCAGCGACGTAGCACATCTGGAAATACAAAAATTAGTTCCAGAAGGTCTAAGAATCCATCTGACCTGCATCACGGGATCCGAGCAATTTGCGGCTTCGGTCAGAAGATGCGAACTTTCCATGCACTCCGTCATTCGCTGGATGAAGCTCAGGGGCTCATTGAAGTCCACAGGAAGAGGAATCCGCGTCAGATCCTTTCCAATCGCGTTCTTCAAAATCGACCACAGCGAAAATCCGGCTTCCTTCTTCGGAGGAATCTGCGTCCGGCGCTTCCGTCCTTGGCTGGAGGTTTTCACCGAGACCGCCGCGATTTTACTCGGGGTGCTGGCTTTCTTGATGACCGGTGGCTGCTCATCTCGGACGCCTTCGCTGGGAGGTGGCGAGCTGCGGCGATCCGACGAGCGTTGTTCGTTCATGTGGACGCTTGTTGGAGTCGACGTCGAGCTTGATACCGGTGATCTTCCAGCTGGACTGCGGAGAGGGAAACACCCGACCGACCGGTGGCGTTCGAAGCGGCGACTGGCGAATGGGGTCGGCTTGTTGGAGGCTTCTGAGGGTCCATTGGCTGTCTGAAATGGTGTCTGTTAGACGATTGGATGGGAAACGTGGATGTCTAGGCAAGGCACGTCGCAGCACGTCGCGCTCAACGTCTGGAATCAGTTCATTCTGGTTCGGAGCGACGAGGAGAAGTGGTCGGTGAGGGCGTCGCTTTTCAGCGCCATTCTGGAGCTGGGAAAACTCGAAATAGGAACACAGAACGTCACCCTGTCCTAAGGCCACTCCAATAGTGAAGCCTTATCTAATTCCACAAACTTCAGGCAATGGAGAACCAAAAACGCGCCGCCGTTTACGGCTTCAGATGTCGTCGCGTCGCCCGCTTGCATCACGAAGCGACAACGACGTTTGAATGGGCATTTTCTCGAAATCTCCGGCAAGAACGCGAATGCGCGGATTTCGAAATCGCCGCGCTCGCAACCGACTTCTCCGTCACGAAAGCCGCAAATGAAATGGTCTTTTAGACCCTCTCCAAAGTCTGTTCCGCACAGATCATGTCTAGACACAAATCTCCATGACCGGCCTTCTTCGGGCCCCATTCCAGTCATCACTGTCGATAGAAGGCGGTCGGGCCCTTGGATCGTCGTTCATCGCCTCACTTTCGGCGTCAAACCAGAGTGATGCCGAGTGGTGATCCTGTAAAAGAAGGTCAGAATTGCTCCTCGGAATTCATTTATCTGAAGCTCGGCTTTCAGACATCACTGCGATGAATAACAAGACCGCCGGCACCGTGGTCGACTCGGAGAAGCGAGACCCCAAGATGAAGACCCGAGGGAGAAGCATCGACAAGACGAATCCTGCGGAACGCGTCGACGAAGCGAAGACTTTGGCCGAAAAGCGCGCGAAACTGGAGAAAGGAAGCATCCTTGGGACGGTGAAACACAAGTGAGCTTTTGACTTTGAGATGTTCTTCTAATGTTGAGCTTTTCAGGTACGAGGTCCTCAGCGAAATCCACGATGGAACTTTCGGATTCACGTACAAGGTCCAGCATATGGCGTCCAAGAAACTGTTCGCCCTGAAGACCGAGCCGATGACGGAGGATGACAACATGAAGCGTTTCAAGACTCTCAAGGTTAGTTTTTGGCGAATTTCTGGATTTGGCTCATTTGCGGACCTTTGCAGACTGAACTTATCCTGCATCAAGCTATCGACAAGATCACAAATGCGATTAAACGTCAACACTTTTGCCAGATCATCGATTTCGGATGCACAGACACCTTCAAGTTCATGGTTGTCACTCTGCTCGGCGACAACCTCTACACCATTACTCGCACTCACCTTAACAGGGCCTTCTCGTGAGTTTTGAGCTTCTGAAGCCAATTCTAAATACACCCCTTTCAGGCAGTCAACCGCTCTTCGCGTGTCGATTCAGATGCTTCGCGCTCTAATGGATCTTCACGGACTTGGCTATGTTCACAGATTCCTGAAGCCACACACCTTTGCCGTCGGCCTCAAGTCAAACATACGCATCATTCACATGTGCGATTTCTCTTTGGCTTGGCAGTTCAAGGATGACCGGGAGACAAGCGTTAGGTGAGTGGGGAAGCCAGGGCTGGGTTCCATTTGAATTATGGATCATGCTCGATTTTTGAGAGCTGTATTTCCCAGCTATTTTCCTACCATGTTCTGATGTTTTCCAGTTCAGGCCTCCTCGCCGTCGTGTCAAGATGATGGGAGCGCTCCGCTACACCTCCCGGAACAGCCACCATAGCCGCGAGCTCTCTCGCCGTGATGACCTTGAGTCATGGCTCTATTTGAGCATGGAGTTCTTCCACCTCAACGTCCTGCCCTGGCGCGGCGATCAGATCCCGTCCAGCGTGCTATACAAGAAGGATCGCTTCTTCCATGGCGACTGTAAGACACCATACATACTTACGAATCTTCTGACCTTCACATTTGCAGATCCGAGGATGTTTAAGCGGACTTCAACCGAGTACCGGGATATCATGAGCTACATCGTCAACATGAAATACGAGGAAACGCCGGATTATCCGTTCCTCATGCAGTGCTTGCAAAATGCCAAAGAGGAGCTTCGATGCGACTTTACGCTTCCCTATGACTGGGAGCTTCTGCCAGCGCGTCCGACGGATGAGTCTCCTGACGATTATGATCGCAGGATCAAGTAAGTCATACCGTTGTTTGTGGACTCTTTAACATATCCATTTTCAGGGTTCCTGCGGAAAAGACCAGGAGGGAAGATCGGACGCAAATCGATTCCATTGACGAAAATGAGCGCTTCAAGGCTGGCACGCAGAATGGCGGCAAGGATATCCTCATCGACGTTCAGATGGAAGGAACGTGCAAGAACGCTAAGGAACGAGCTGGTGTGGGAACGGATTCGGAGTCCGATGCCACGAAGAATGTGAATATCCCCAGTGACTCTGAGGCATCGACGACCTCGCGCAAATCTGAAGCCTAATAAATCTTTGAGTCCTTACTGCCAGGAAACTTGGATAATTTTGGCCTCAAACTTGTGCTGGGAACACTGATATCGGCATCTAGTGTGTCGGGAGAGCCAGGAGCGCCTCATTCCTGGCTTCATGTTGCGGGCCAAAGGCCGATGCAACATCGCGCCTCTCGCTCGCCATCGGAAGCAGCGGCGACGAGGTTTGCAGCTCGATTTTGCCTATTTTCGCCCGTCGAAATCTTGCGTCCAATTTGTGTTTTCCGTGCTCTGCGTGCTTTCGCGCTTCTTTTGCTTCTGCCCTTAAAGTGCTTTCTCTCCGTTTCCAGGATCAACTCCTCAACGAACGCGCCACCATGTCATTCCGTGGCCCTCCGGACGCGAAATTCATCGTAGTGGACGGCGGCAGCGGATCCGTGGCACTATCCAGCGCCCGTGGCTACGAGCAGAACGCGATAAGCCACGAGATGTCGACGTATCTCGCCATCCACTCGCCGTACCACTGGGACGCGTCGCTGGATTCCTCGGACATCTCGTCGTGCAACTACACGGTGTCCGACCGCGACTCGGACACGATGATGATGGACTGTTCGCTCGAGGACGCGAACAGGAGGTCCGAGAAGCGCGTAAGGCGGCGGAAAACCGTGACAGAGTGAGTTTTTAAGGAGATTTTCGTGATTTATGTGCATTGATTTCAGCCGATTCGCGAGGTCCGCGGGAGCCGAATTCTGCAAGCAGCAGGCGGCGAAACAGCGAAGAGCGTCGTTGGACGGCGACATCCTGAATCAACACAACAAGACGATCATCCCCGAGAGATTCCGGAGCGAAGGCCGTTATCAAGAACCCAACGTGTCGGAAGCAGAGGACGACTTCGACATGGACTACCGGGTCGTCCACAATCTCGGGAACGCGGATATCGAAGAGGCATTTAGGAGAGCAGGTAAGGAAAACCATTAATTTTTTGGGGAAATTTGAATGAAAAAATTTAGAACGCGAAGCGCTGAAGGAGCAAGGATTCAAAGGATTTCTGCGCCGTGTGAAGAGGGGACCCCTTGGGCGCTTGGTCAGCGCAATCAAGCAGAAGCTATTTTGAAGCCGTTAGCAAGACGTCGCATTATCAGATTGTATCAATTTTCTTAGTCTATCGCTGTCATATAACATTTGTAAATATTCATTTCATCGCCTGTAACTGGTTTGTAGGAGCAGAGGGGAGATGGGTGGAGCTGAAGGTCAAGACATCATCTCGGAACGTGGAGCATTTGGCTCCTCATGACGGCTTGTGGGTGGTCGGGCCGTGCTCCGGCGGAGCTGCAGATTGGACCGACCGACCGCTGGATGTCGTGGAGTTCCGACTGACAGCAATCGGTTAGATCCTAGATCCTGTCTAGACTGTCCCTGTCTATATCAGTCCTGTCTGGACAAGACGACATTTCGAAAAGCAGTTGATTTGGCTCCTCGTGACAGCTGGCGGTCGGTCGGGCCGTGCTCCGGCGGAGCCGCGGACCGACCGCACGCTAGATGCCTTGAAGATCTAACTGACGGCTTTCGCGTCTAGACTATCCCTGTCTAAAGCACGGCCAATCCCAAGATCAACCCCATTCGGACCCTCGAGCTCGCTGCTGGACGGCCCGTTGCTCGCCTGACGTCCCTATTTTGAGCATTGCTGCGTTAGTTTACTGAAATCCTAAGCTAATGAGAAAAGCCGTTTATTGCCCTGAAAATCATACGCAACATACAAACAACAATAGGCGAAATATAGCGATTCTGGAACGTCGCTTTCCGTCCTTCTAATGCTCCTTCTTCACATCGGCTTCAAATAGATCATGAGTCCACTTGCCATCGGCTCTTGAAACCCGACTGAAGACATCGTTTCTCCGTTCGTCGGAACGAGATCCGTATCTTGACGCGTTTCTTTCGTTTTTCTGAAATTCAAATTTTTTGATTCAAGTACTGGATTCGAATGCGCTTACATCGCGCCATCCGTCAGGAGCCGAACGCTGCGGAGCGTAGTTTCGGTTGAACTCCCACTGGTCGCGGCGCGGGTCGTACATCCCACGGTCATCACGACGATCGTTCCTTGGCCGCTCGAAATTGGGATTTCTGGAGCGGCCGTAGTCTCCAGATCCGCGGCTGTCCCGGCAGTCGTGCTGGAAAGAATCTTGTTTTCAAAAGCATAGAAACGATGCTACAAACCTCAAAGTACATCCCGCGTTTAGGCACAACTGCAGGGTCGAAGATGTTCACCATCCGCTTGGGTCCCTCGCGGTCTTCGCGCTCTATAGAAACAGGGATAAAGAAACTGGAATTCCGAAAGACAAGTTACCTCTCTCAGGGCTACGATGACGGAAGTTTGTGCGTTCATCTTGGCCTCTAAATGCAAAAATATCCTTTAGACGTGGCTCAACAATCTGAAATTAAAATCGCATAAATCTTTGAAGCACGAAACGCACAAACTCACTTTGGATCTCGCATTCAAGACGAGTATATTTAAGAACTGCTAAAGCTTATGCACAAACCCTTTGAAATGCGATCTTCCGTTTCGGCCATAGGGTTCATGTCGGGGATTGTCGAAGTGGCGCTCGCGGTGGTGGAAGGAGCGCTCAGGACGGAATCCTGGGTTCTCTCGGCGAGGCTTCCGGCCTGGAACTCGGGATAATTAGCGTCGTATTTTGAGAGTTAGAAATCGCGGAATTTCGGCTGATAACAGGAGAAAGCAACTCACTTGATTCAGCGACTTGACGCATGGCTTGACGATCCAGCTCGTTGACGGTCACAGGACTTCGGGAGCGTTCGTGGCGTCGACTGTCGCGGCCTCGAGATTCGTCCCGGCGACGGCGATCTTCTGGATAGCGATCACGACCTCCATAACGGTCGTTTCGGTCGCGATACGCCATCTGAAATTGGGTAAACGCTTAAAATAGGAGTTGATGAGCAAAAAGCACGAAAATGCCGATTTCGGATATCCAGAAAAGCTAGAAACACACACCGGAAATGAGGAAAACGCTTGGGATAGGAACAGTGAATGAGGAGACACGAAAATGACGATTTTCGATTCACCCGACCGGCAGAAATCAATCCCAGAAATGTCATGGAAACGCGCGAACGGCGAGCAATCGTGGCGCATCGGTTTCAACTCGCAAAGCTCGCACGTTCGGCTATATGGACATCAGGTCGATTTGAACCTTTGGTCGATTTGAACCCTTTTCCGATTTGAACCTCCGGTCGATTTGAACCCTTTCAGCGGTCGATTTGAACCCCGAAAAGTTAGCATTGCTTTTGTCGTGGTCCCGACACGAACTGCACCTGCGGGGCTTAGCGTAGCATTGCTTTCATGGAGAACTTATTATTGGGGTGTGTTCGTCCCGTCCGCTGTCCCCTTCGTCGTCCAGCGTCTGTTCCGTCGTTTGTCGTCCGTTCTGGGTTGTCTTAGCCAATGACGCGTCGATCACTGTTTCCAAGGAACACCACGTGGAGGTGCAACCCGAGTCCCTCTTTTTAAATATTAAGCGCGTTTATTAATAATTGCGGGCATTAAATAAGCGAGCTGTCGACACTGAAGTTCAAATTAGTGGAAGGACCGTATCCCAAAATAGCGCCAGCGCGGGTTAAATACTTTATTATGCCTGCCCAGTATGCTTCAGCGTCATTTATGTTCATATCCAGGCTCAATTCAAGCGCTTCGCGCGCTTCGCTCAATCTGCGGTCGTTTTCAATCGCAGTGGGGTGTCTAGCGCGAGGGTCAGCCCTATTTTGCATAATATCCCTAATGCGCGTTTCTTCTGCGTGCTGCTTCTCTTGGAATGTGCAAAGCCACTCACCTAACGGCATATTTGGCGCTCTAAAGTAATGGCGCTGACTAGAATGATATGATTCTGCGTGATTAGTAGTGCGCGGACCATCCCCAATGTCATAAATGCATACAAAGTCAAGCCCTAGACTATTCCCAATCCACTGATTTTGGTAATAAGCAAAAAGTTCCTTAAGCGCGTTGCAGACCCCAGGCGCAAAGTCATTATCAATGTCATTACTAGGAAGCGCGTCGTGCAGTTTATCGAAAGCGGGCTGAACTAAATCGCATGGCAGTAAACTAAGAGCGCCCAGCTGACGAACTATTTTTTCAACCTTACCTACGGTAGAATACGCATTTGCCAGCCCCAAATTTTGAATCTTTTTATTAATGTTTGACTTAATATGAAAATGACACATTTTGGGTTTAACCTCAGGAAAATGTTCAGAAAAAGCGTTTACAGCTGCTCGCTCGCAATCAAAGTGCGCAAATTTGATCCTAAAAAGCCCTACTGTTTCGTCTAAAGCCCTACGCACGTGCTCAAATACCACGTCATAATCAGCCTGATGTTTCCCCCTCATTAATGCTAGCGCAAAAGGATTAGCCTCGCCCCCTATTAGCCCAAAAATGCGGTAAATTTGCATAACACCCTGAGGCGCGTACGCAAATGTACCGTCTAGCACAATGTGGACACACCTCTTCAGAAGAGCAGCTCCGTATGGAGATACGAAAACTGCTACTTCAGAAGAAGCGTGTCTCAACATTGTCTCGCGAAATTGAGAATCCCCAGCTACAGCATTCAACCCCGCAAGCGTAAAACCTAAGCGCTCTGGAATCGCGTCTAAGGAATCTATTACTGCAAAACGCTGAGCTTGTGCTCGTCTCAAAGCGCGTCTAGTTGCCTCAACCTTCCCAACAGCAGCCTGCCTAATGTTGTCCCTAACTAGTTCTATTTCCCCGCTATGTTTTTCAACTACGCGCGTGTTAATTTTGACAAACGCAGCACCCGTGCGACCACCCTTATCACGCATTTCCGCTAAAGCTTCCCTCCTAATTTCTAACCCGCTTACATCGCTCTTAAGTTGCGGTTCACAGCAATGCACGCAGTCTAGTGGATTAGAAATGAACTCGTTAGTCCCTATATCAACAGTAATTCGCGCATAAGCTTTTGTATCTATTGATCTACACCCAGTGCACGCATAAAATCCCTTTATAGTCCCATTCCTAAGAGTCTTATTCCCCTTAAACTTAGCCCAAGTGTAAACTAATGCGCGGTCGTCGTCATCTAAGCTAAGCGGCGTTACTATAAGAGATTTAGAACCAAAGCGCTTATTAAAACCCCACGTTATCTCACCTAGGTTACTCATTTGTCGCAAAAAACCCTACAAAAGAAGCTAAACACGTCACGAGCGCAAAAACAGTGCCACGAGCCACGAACACGACAGCAACAGCAACACACACTGAACAAAAAAGAGCAAAGATTAAGCGAAATGTACAGCAAGCACTGACAGCAGTTCAGCCAGAAAGTGACAGAACTGGAAAACATGGGACACTGGGCAGGTTTCCATATTTATAGCCAAAAAGCAATGCGACCGGACACCGGTCCCGACACGACTTTGTCCGGACACGACTTGGTCCCGACACGATGGGGTTCAAACCGACCGGGGGTTCAAACCGACCGGGGTTCAAATCGACCGGGTTCAAATCGACCAGGGGTTCAAATCGACCGGGTTCAAATCGACCGGGGTTCAAATCGACCGGAACC
>AZBW01005678.1:0-11106 GCA_000757745.1 Steinernema scapterisci | reverse complement strand
CAGCCTGGCCAGTAAGTAGCCATAGCACACTCAAGACTGGCCAGCCTGACCAGTTTTTAAGTAGCGACACACCCAAGACTAGCGAACCTGGCCAGTAAGTAGTCATAGCGCATCCAAAACTGGCCAGCCAGGCCAGTTTCTAAGTAGCGACACACTCATGACTGGTCAGCCTGGCCAGCAAGTAGCCGTGGCACATCCAAAACTGGCCAGCCTGACCAGGTTCTAAGTAGCGACACACACATGAATGACCAGCCTGGCCATTAAGTAGCCATAGCACACTCAGTTGTTTTCGTAACAAACCAAACGAAACAAACCAGCCAAATTTTTCACCTTTATTGACAAATCGCAAAGACATTGACAAGACAACAAGAAATCAAGAACGCTGAACTGAAACCGCTGAAAACAGCGGCTAAGCCCCACAAGGTTAACCAAATTTCGCCACTATCGGCGTCTTCAGTACTCCGTTGTGAGAAGTTCGGCCAAACTGCGACTTGAAGTCAGCTTGTCACGTGCGGCGCGGAAAGCCTCGATGACTTCAGGCATTTTGGTGTCGCGTACTGCATACGCAGCATTTTGGCGGGTGAATGGCTCTAAGGTATGAATATAGTATTCTGCTCTGCTATCAAGTAACTTACCCTCTAGAAGAACCGGTGCGTTCCTTGTGTGGGTCCGACGCACGATTCGGCCGAGCCGCACGCTGATCATGTACTGGCGAAACCTAAATAAACTCTAACTAATTTTCTTTAACTGGCAACTTGAACTTACTCGAATACGCTGTAGAACCGGAGGAAATCCAACTGTCAAAATTGACAAAATTCCGCTGGGCAGCACCGGCAACATGTCTTCTTGCTGCATGAAGTAGATCGCCATGAGGCAGATACAGTATGACGATAGAGTTCCTTCTCGGGCCGAATTGATCCTCGCCGCCGAAGCCCACATCTTGACGACGAAGATGAACGGACGGCGCGATCGTCATCTAAATACGAGAAGGAATCAACAATTTTTTAACCTACATGAGCAGTACTGGTTGAGCAGCTGCGTGTTCTTCACTCCTTCCATATTGTTGATGTTGAGGTCGATCTCGAATCCAGCGGTCGACCACATCTTGAGAATAGAAACCCTTGCGTGTATGACTTCTGACGACGAAATGAAAGTCGATGTGATCATCGTCTGGTGTATTTCTTCGAGTGCTGTGAGAGGGACCGTATTGTTCGGTGCCTCCAGGCACAGGTCCAAATCGCACGTGCTGCAACCCAGCATCGTTGCCGTTGATCCGGTCATATGCAGCGTGCTGCCTGGAAAAGTAAATTACTAACACCCAAACAATATAAACTATACATACCTGGCAAAATCCGCCTTAAACGTGAGGATAGATAGTTGAAGTATCGCCTTTTGACTGCGACAAACTCCGCCTTCTGCGAGTGATCTTCGTACGTCCGAAGGATGTCTTCGCTGAGCTGAACGAATAACAAGAATAGCAAAAAGTCAAGAATAAAGTGCCACTTACGTGATCCATCTGTATGTTGCCAATCTTCGTTGACAAATCTGTAAAAGCAACTTGAAAATATGGTTCTTCAAAACGCAAGTCGCACACTTCAAAACGCCACGCAGCACGTCAACCTAACAATAAACATTTAAATGAGTATTAATTGACGTGACCAAGTATTTAACCGCGTCTTCAAAAAACCAGAGAAGTATTTCATCAACCAACCAACCGACCGCAGACAAGGAAAAAGAACAATTAAAAAAAGATTGTCAGACACAGTCAGATCAGACACGTTTAATTTACTAATTTAATTTTTTTTTTAATTTTCCAGGTAACAATTTTTGTGTTGTTAATAAACAAATAACCAGTTTTTTTAATTATATCGGTTTTTTCAAATCAAACCAGAATAAAGTTTTTCAAACTACTGGCTTAATTGGCTGGTTTTTGTTGCTGGTTTATTTGATTTGTCAAAACATTTTGAAAAGCCATGTTTTTACTGAACAAATAATCAGTTTGGTCTTGCAAATCATCACATTGTATTACCTGGCTTTTTATAATTTTGTAACGTATAACGATTTTGCGTCGAGAGGTGTAGTTGCCTATTTAAAAGACGTTTTTCGTCTTCGACATCGAGACCTCCGATACGAAAGCGCTCGAGCTGTCCACGAATTCTGCTCCTGTGCAGTTTCCAGAAGAGCTGATAGACAAACAGCCGCAGAATACTGCGTTCCTCATCGGCCAACTAAAGACTATCAATCGCAAGCTTGATAAGGATCATCGCAAGCTATCGTGGTAAGTGAACTGAGCTGATGCCTTAATTACTTCGAATGTACTGCAGGATACTCGACAACATTCAACCTCTGGGAACGCAAAACCAAGCCGCCAGCAAGCCGATCGGCATTACGCCGCCAAACAAAGAAAAAAAGACCGACATCCCGCACGACAAGCCTGAATGTCTTATTGCTTCCGAGGAAAGGTAAGTGGTCGCGTTTTCGGATCTACCTGCCTAATGGCCTTCTTTTATAGCCCAGCTCCAAGCGGTGCTTCAAGCCGAGCTCCAAGCCGAGCTCCAAGCCGAGCTCCAAGCCGACCTCCAAGCCGAGCTCCAAGCCGACCTCCAAGCCGACCTCCAAGCCATGCTCCAAGCGAATCTCCAAGGCCAAAGGAAAAGAAAAGGCAAAGGCAACGTCTCACATAAAAGTATGTCACGCTTGTTTGCAGATATCCTAACAATAGTTTCAGAATTATTTCCGGTGAAAGCCCCATCGTCGACCCCCTCATCATAGATCAGTTGACCGTCCCAACAGGCTGTATGTTCTACAGAAGGAAGACGAATATTACGTGGTGCGAATCATGTGTTCGGCCGCCAATGACAATGTTCAGGTCAAACTGAACGATAACTTGATCACAGTCAAGAAAGACAAAATTTTTTATGATAATCTTGTGTTTAAAACATAACTACCAAATTTGGATAGAAAAGCCGCTGAAATCAGCGGTGAAAGAAAATAAATTTTCGGATCTGACAACAGACGAATTTATTGAAACAGTGTGAAGAAAACAGAGAAGAAGCGACTGTCCTATTGAGGACCACTGGGGAGGGTCACAGGACTCTTGTGCGCTTAGAAGCGGTCCCGGCGGATGGAGCGAACCAACTGGAGATCGCTCGGATTGATAGCCACTCGTCCGGCGTGATCGGCGGCTTGTTGGGCATGGTCAAGGAATTCTTTGATGTACAGTTCAGCGGCAGCTTGGAGTGCACGGACGGCCATGGGATAGAAGGAGTGAGATGCGAATTTCCGCACCGTCTCCACGGCAAGACGTCGGACGGGGAACTTCGAGCGGGCCATGGTCCTGCAAACATTCACATGGAGTAATTCAGATAGCCATAAAACTTATGCGCGATACGAATTAAAAATAAGGAGATTCCCCTACGCACACCAACATAAGACTGATTGGTTCTCGCGAAACTGTCGATGGGAAGTGGCATACAGACCAACCAACGATGCGAAAGTGCACCGGAAGGGAAAGATACCGTAAATTATCATCATTTATTTTACATCATTTAATCAGATAGCCAGACTGATATAAACCAGATAACCAGACCTGGCGTTTCACAATAGCCAGACCTGAGTAGCCAGAGAGATAAGATAAGAATATAGCCAGACCTGGCGCTTTCACATACAGGTGAAAACCAGATTAGGGTAATCTTCGTTGAGGGGACCGTCGATTTATTGTTGATGCTGTTGATTTAGTATGACTGACATTATTTGTTACGTTATTACATTATTGCTACATCATTTAACCAGGTAAAACCAATATAATCAGACCTGGTTTGTTCAAACCTTTTAAAGACCTTTTGAAAACTATTCACAAACATTGTTTTACAAACAACCAGCATGTTTGGTTTGCTTCTTTAGCGACTCTGAATACGAAGATGAAGATGTAGAAATTTCCCAATTGGGAGCAGGAACCGATGACGAAGACCTGCTATGAACAGAAAGTTGAAGCTGCTGAATCAATGTGCCTAATCTACTGGTATTTCCTTCTATTCAGCCGCAGAGTGCAGCGGAATCAATAAAGTTTATCTTCTTATCAATGTTATAAAGTTTCAAATGATTTTATGCTTCATTTAACAGCAACAAAAATCGTTTATTGAAAAGCAATATTAAAATCCGCTGAGTTCAGCGGCTTTCCCACGAAAACATGGCATCCTCTTCAGTGGCGGCGACGAGCACGCTTCATCTTGCGCTTCATTTTCTGCTGGTAGTGGGTGTAGTCCGACGTCCACGTAGAGCTGATGGCTTTCGTGAAGATGGCCATCTCTTCCATGCGGCTCATCGCTGAATGCAGCGACTGCATGGAACGGCTCCACGCCACGTCAGTTCGGACCTGCTACTGCAAACGAAAGAAATAAAGGGTATATAGCTGATGAACTTCACAAACCACGTAGGCAAGTCAACTGAGGCGTTGCTCCTCAGTGCTCTGAGGCTTGGTCTTCCGCTTGCGGTACTCCAGGACTAATGACCAAAGTTGACGGTAAGGGACTTTCAAATATATGGCCAGCTCGTTGCCCTTCATAACTTCGACGTACTTCGGGCAGGGGTTGCTCACCGCCAGCGGCCCCAACTCATCGGCGAATTTCACGATTTGTTCGAGAGCATGACCGCTCAGGTCAACATACTCCTTGAGCGGCTCCTCACCAGGTTCCTCGGTCCGAAGATCGTCAGCGGTCACCTATAAAATTTTACATTTAGCAGACACCACGTTGAATACGTAAACATACGCCGGCCGGGAACGGAAGAACCCGTCGCTGATCGACGGATACGAAGTACTTCTCCTTGTCGTTCCGCTGCTTCTGGAAGAGCTTCTCCCTGGCTTGCTAAAACATAACCATTATAAAATTCGCCATCGACATCTATTCAACTTACTTGCTCCTCCCGGAACTCATCGCTCTCGCGGTAGATCGTCCTTTGCTAAAAGCAACAGCATTACAAATACTTAAGAAAAAAAACAACGTACGTGGTGATCCTGGCGCATCACTCCGCGCCGCTGGGCTTCCGTTCCGTCCTTCTTCTTGCTAGTCGTACGATTCACTTTCTTGCTGGCGCGCTCCAACAAAAACTCAGGCGAGACGTCGTCGTATTCGTCGATGAGTCGGATCCTGGCGGAGATCATCTCAAGGACGTCGAGTTTAACGCAAGAAGTCCCGTAAGGACCGACATCGAACTCTTGCAGATAAATGTCGAGAATGTGAGAGACGAAATCGTCCATTTGCCTAGAACTGAAGACGCATAAGAGATTGGCAAAAAAAGAAGTTGGCTCGAAAACGAATCACGACGTGTTTTATCCGTTCAAAAGTTACTCCGGAAACTCCGGAAAATGCACGACATTCAGAAACAGTGACAATCCGTCAGCAGGCACAAGCAAGCACGTATGCCCGAATTGACGAATTTCGCAAACTTTCGTCAAAAGCTAGCGCTGTCCAATATATCTGCATAACACGCATACGCTTCACATAGATCTTGGGCAAAAGGAGAAGAAAGTGGCACGAAAACAAATTACAGCGAACCAAGTTAGAAAACTTAGTGACTAAAAGCGTAGGAATGTACCAGCGAACAACCGAAAAGTCCAAATTTTCAATACAGGAAAGTCGTTCCAAGAGTCTGCATTTAAAAAAATAAATAACCAGGTCTGGCTTTTTGTCTGGCACCAAGTCGTTGAAAACAACCAAACTATAAATTTGTTATTTGTTTTATTTTTTAAATTAAATAGTTTTAATTGAAGAACCAAACCTGGCTATGAAATTACGGATACACGGAATATCAAGCTCGTCAATACAGGCCAAGAGAACATCCAAACCAAAGACAACAACCAAACACAACATCGCCGCAAACGGCACCTTCAGGCCTGCAGGAAATCGTTGAGTTTGCGACTTGATGACAACTCCCTGTATCCAGACTTGAAGGCTTCAACGATCCTTCGGAACTTCTCATTGTCGCGAACTGAATGCGCTGCGTTTTGGCGCATGTACGGTTCTAAACTAGGATTGATACGATTGATACGACTCGAATTGCTTACCTTCTAAGAAAATCTTTTCTTTTTGCGAATTGCGCGAATTTCCGCGTCTGTAGGAATGCCCGAGGCGGATGCTCACAGCTTCTTCGAGGAAACTGAAATGAACCGAATTATCACCATTATTTCCAATCTAAGAACTTACTTGAAGGACGCGTAAAAGTTCAGCATGCTGATAAACAGCTCACTGAGCGATGAGGTGTTGGTGGAAGGCTGACGTGATGCTGGAATGTTGTTGGTTCGATCCTGCAGAACGTATGTGTTCTTAGCGTAATAGGCGATGAGAGCGACCAGGGCTGAGACTAAGATGGACATGAGAACCTAAACGTTCGTGTTCTTAGCCGGAACTCAGATTTAAACAAACCATATGGAAGATATTTGTCTTAGCAAATCTCAATATATCAAAATCTGACAAATCAAAAGGATGACAAATCGGTTCAAGGCCAGAATGAACTAAACAAGAAGAGTCATCTGCCAAGTTATCAAACAGAGTTTTCCAGTAATCTAAATTTTCGCTTTTTTAGGTCAGCTTCTTGATTCAAGCTCACATGTTCCAAGACAGGACCAAAGGTAGTGTTGAAAATCAGCATCAGTTCTCCCACAAAACATTCGATCTCGTGGCAACACTCGGCCAAAGCGAGATACGCCATGATCTGGTAGGAACTTAAGATCCTCAAGTGTTTTGTGCTGAGAATCACCTGAAATCACCCTTCAAGCATAGTATACTAAGGAGCCTTACCCAGAAGATCCTTGAGAAGATCGCAATTGATATGACTGCAACACTACATCCCAGATATCCGAAGAGTTCCACGCTCCGTCGCTCCATCTTATCACGGACCGGCTTATACTTAAAGTATGCACTTAAACAACCGGGTTTTTGATCTAGAACTAATGACACGTAAAAAGGGGGAAATGGAGCGATCAAAGACAGGTGATGCCTTAAACTCTCTTGGAGATACTACATATATATAACGGTTCTAAAAACAACGAGATTACAAGAATGACAATGACGGTTTGTGCACGGACTCAATGCCTTAATGACGTCTAGGACCAGAAAATCACGGAACAACGTTTATTGGCAAAACAGATTTGAACCAGGCAAAACGTGAAACCAGAACTGAAAACATGTCAAAAAGTTACCTTTTCATGGTAAACAATCTTAATGGTTTACCCTTGAGGCGACGAAGACCTTGAAGTGCCGATGTCCGAAAGTCCGATTAGACATTGTTCGGGCGATGGACACAAAGTAATAAAAGTTTAATTTGTAAGACTGAAACGGTGTTTATGTGTTTTTCTCCTTGTTATACCCGCTGGCGTAGCAGGGTTCAGAGCCTAGGTTCGAGCTGGGTGTAATCTTCAGTCAAAGCTGGAATACGTTTATTCAGTCTGCCTCTTAGTACTCGAATCTGGGTCACTCAGTTCCAAGAATCTTGGTCCCCCGAACCAAGACAGCTTTATTAGTTAAAGCACATGTGAGCAACAGATTGGGAACAATAGATTCACTGAAGACTACT
This sequence comes from Steinernema scapterisci, assembly GCA_000757745.1. Lineage (NCBI taxonomy): Eukaryota > Metazoa > Nematoda > Chromadorea > Rhabditida > Steinernematidae > Steinernema > Steinernema scapterisci. The sequence continues at coordinate 3,534 of AZBW01005678.1, read as the reverse complement.
TTGCCAGAGCCCAGAACAACCCCGAATTCATCATTTGTGAACTTGAATCTATCACTTACTCGCTCAGCCACACCAGTAGAATGCTAAGTTCAAGTATGTGAGTCACAGATTTTAAAGAATCGACTCCGAAACGACCTGAAGCCTTCCAAATCTCTTATCACATGACTTGCGTTCTTGGCTTAGAACTGACCTGTTCAACCACATAAACATAATCCCATTGAACCCTGGAAGAAAAATCCAGAAAATAGAGCACGCCGCATATGATCCCGGAATCTTGATATAGGGTAGAACGTAGTGGAAGAACACAATAACAGTCATCTGGTAGAGAAAGCCACACGCACAGCTGATCAAAAGCCGTATTTCCAACACGCTGACTTTGGTTCTTCTCCTGACAACGTCCAAACCAGTAAAGACGTAAAGGATAAAGGTGGCAAGAGTAAAGAACGTTCCCGAAACTGACCCAGTCGTGGTTAACTCGTTTTCCTTTACGTAGTTCCATGCAGCTTCTTCGAAACTCATGGCGAAAGTGTTCTCAGCGAAATAGGCGATTATGGTGAGAGTGATTAGGACTAGCATTGAGATGGACATAAGAATCTAAACTTTGGGGTTTCTGAGGCAATTCAAGATTGGAACAACCGCCTGGAAGATGTTGGTCTTAGCAAATTTTAAAACATCAAAATCTGTGATGATGACAAAACGATTCAGGGCCAGGACGAACTGGACAATCAGTGCTGTTTGCCATGTTACTGCGCATAGTTTCCCGAAGATCTAAAGTTAGGTAACTTTGAAATCGTAGCAAATCTCGCACTTACGTGCTCCACAAGAGGATCAAAAGTGGTATTAAAAATCAGCATGATTCCGCCCACAAGACATGCTAGAACATTACCGCATTCGATCAGAGAGAGAAACGCCATTATCTGGTAGGAACTCCAGATCCTGAAATCCTTGCTGACAAGGATTACCTAAACCAAAAGTTGAGAGCTTCTATTCAATGTCTTATCCTTACCAGAAGATCCTCGCCGAGATGATGATAGAAACTAAAGCAACCCCACTTTCAATATACCCAAAGAGTTCCACGCTCCGCCGTTCCATTTCTACCAGGCTCTGCCTAAGGAATGTGAACAAAAATGCTCGCTTCTTATTAAAGATTAAGGAAATGCATAAAAACAGAAGTTTTGTCGCGATTAGATGTTTGATATTGTCTGGAGTCACTACGAAATAACGCTACAAATGTCACAAAAACAAAGATGTTTTCCGTGTTTGCAAGGATAATTCGCCTGGTCGTGCATGAATTCAATGTTTTCGTCTGACGGCAAATTGGGGAACAGCACTAATTAGCATTTAGCCTGTAATTTAAGTCATGTAAAAATAGAAAATGCGCCGTCAAGTGCGTCCACCGCCATTAGCCTTAACGGGTTATGTAAGGAGTGCTGATCCTCAACTGTCAAGTGCGTCCACCACAATCAGCCCAGCCTTCACGATTTGACCATGAAAGAAGTGCTGATCTTTAACTGTTAGGTTCCGGACGGCCATCAAGCCATTTCAAAGGTTCTGATACGCTAACGTTCCTATTCTACTGCACAGCTTCAGTCTTCTCAAGTTCAGCAGGACTCCGGTTGTCCGGAAACCAGTTGTAGGGAGAACCCGTTTGTCCGATGACCCGTGATGGTTCGGGACTCCCACCTTCCTTCTTAGGGTCCTTGATGTTCTTAAGGGAGGCCTTCAATGTTTGTGGGAAGCCCGATTCTACATTAGAGCCCTGCTCAAAGGTTCAAGGTCCGTCTTGGATACCTCGCTCTGCTTTGGGAGTTTAATCTCCAATTTGGACTGCTTGCCTGAGTATCTTTATTACTAAAACGTATCTAAGAAAGAGATGGGAGAAAGGGATTCACAGAAGACTGCTTTGACAGTTCGAACAAGTGTCATCGGACTGAGAAGAACCGTCTTCGGAACGACCTGAAAGCACAAATCCGTAATTCTAGAGCCAAAGGCGATCACCTGCTTGTTCAGCCACAAGAGCAAGATTCTTTAGTTTGCTTACGTCCAAGAAACAGTTGACAGCAATGATTTTGCTAAAGCTTGCTCGTATCTGGTCCAACGATTGTCCTTGAATTGAAAAGAGTTGTCTTCGGAACGATCTGAAACACCCCGAATCCGTATTTGGAAAACTAACCTAAGAACCACTTACGTGTTGACCTACGACAGCAAGACGTCCAATGCAGGTAGCTGAGCTGTAGAATTGAAAAAATCGATTTCGAAATGACCTGAAACATTCCCAATCTTTCCACTTGAGTCATTTTGAAACTAACCTATTCAACCACAACAGCATTATGCCATTAAAGCCAGGCAGAAAAATCCAGTATACCTGACAGAGCGCATAAAAAATCGGATTTTTGACATAGGGTTGGAGATAGTTGAAAAATATAACATCTGCCATTTGATACATAAAACCACACGCACAGGCAATCAAAAGTCGAATTTCCAAAACGCTGACTTTGGTTCTTCTCCTAACGACGTCCAGCCCAGTGCAAACGTAAATTATGAAGGTGGCCGGAGTGAAGACAGTAACCAGAATTGATAAAAATGTGGTGAACTCATTGAATTCTACGTAGATCCATGTAGCTTGTTCGAAACTAACCACTTGGTTGTTCTTGGCAAAAAAGGCAATGGTGGTAAGGGTCAGGAGAGCTAGGATTGAGATGGACATCAAGATCTAAACTTCGAGTTTTTCAGGCATATGAGGATTTGAACAAACCGCGTGGAAGATCTTTGTTTTAGCAAACCTCAAAATATCAAAGTCTGTGAGGACAGTGAAACGATTCAAGGCTAGGAGGAATTGGAGGAAAACGCTGACTTGCCAGCCTACTACGCAGAGTTTCCCAAAGAACTGAACTACTCTTATTAGGAAAAGTAGACCCAGATCTGCACCCACGTGTTCCACAATAGGATGAAATGTGGTGTTAAAAATTAGCATAATTCCTCCCACGAAGCATGCTAGCACATGGCAACTCTCGATCAAAGCGAGATACGCCATAATCTGGTAGGAGCTCCATATTCTCAAGTCCTTGCTGCTCAAAATCACCTAAAAATCGGGAGTATTGGATTTATTTTGGACTTTTTGAACTTACCCAGGAAATCCTCAATGAAATCATGATCGATGTAAACGCAACACCCGTTTCAATATATCCAAAGAGTTCCACGCTCCGCCGCTCCATTTCTACCAAGCTCTGCTTAAAGAATGTGAACAATGTGAGCTCATTAAAAATTATTTAAACGCATAAAGACAGACATTCTGTCGCGATTAGATGTTTGATATTGTCTGGAGTCTCTACGATGAAACGCTACAAATATCACGAAAACAAAGATGTTTTCCGTGTTTGAAGGATAATTCGCCTGGGCGTGCATGACCTTAATGTGTGCTTAATGTCTGATGTCAAATGTCGGTCCAGCCTTCACGATTTGACCATGAAATGATCCTCAGGCGATGTAACGAAATCGGTGGGGTAACAAAATCGGTGGGGTAACAAAATCGGT
>KN166906.1:82226-92577 GCA_000757745.1 Steinernema scapterisci | reverse complement strand
TCTACTCCCAAAAAACGTGAGCAGCCCCATTTTTGTTTACCCTGAATATCCGCGTTTTAGATGAAGTTCCCAAGCCAAAAATGGTCAAAAGACGCGCGATTCTCTCGCTTCGTTCGGAGTCCTCTGCCAGTCCAACCAATTCAAGTGAATGGCGCGTGAAGCAGAAAGCTTCAACGAGGGGAATAAGGCAGATCAAGCCAAGCGATGAAGATCCCCAAAAGCCGGATAAAGAAGTCGGTGGAAAGCTGACGAAGCGAACCATGGCGAGCGAGGAGGAGACTCCGAAATACAGTGGGGAGAGCTTGAAATCGCGCAAAGAGCGCTCCCAGAAAGCGAAGTCAGAGCGCAAGGCAGAACCTGAAGACTCCCAGAACTACGATGAGTAAGTTCGATCATTACTGTACTCCCCAAACAGATCGTGACCATTCTAGGAAAGATGCGTTCGCCAGCGAATCCCTGAAACGACGTCCACACACCGACCTGCAAGATGTCCTCAATACGATAGAACCCGAGACGTTCGAATAGCTGAAGCACTCTCTAGGCTCAAGTTTATTAAATAATTACAGAGACTGTATGAACAATAATAGGTAAGCAGCATCTCTTCTTCTTGTTCAGGGGCCTTTCGTCATACTGCGCAGGAATCGTCGGGGCTTCATCATAAGTTCTTCCGAGCTCAGTGTCCCCTTCTCACTGCTCGACGTATTCCTGATCACTGGTTCCTGTTTCGGTTTCTTCGCTGCTGGCGCACCTTCATTGATCCTCGCTCTGCTTCTGGTCAGTCTTCTTGTCTTGTACGGCGATCGCTTCGGTGCTGACTTCGGCGCCGGTTTCAGAACTTCGTTTTGTCTCATGGCTTCTTCGGATTCGCTATCGCCGGCCAACGACGCAAGCGATGGAAACGCATGGTTACTCGCCATTGCCAGCATCGGATCCTTGGAGGCGACGGAGTACGGAACTTGGTTGTTGTACTCACTGCACTTGGAGGCTGGTGGAACTTGCAATTCCACAGCATCGGGAATTCCGAAACTGTTCTGGATCCGTCCGGCGCAGGTGGTGATCACCGCAGGCTCTCCATAGTCGTCGACGGTATGCACGAAGACGCCGAATTCTTGGTTGACGTTGAATCCGTCGACGATGAAGTCGCCTTCCTCGAGTTTGTTCCGCAGCGCTGGGATCGCCCGGTATAAGAAACGGACCTTGCTGGCTTGTAGAAAGGGGTACTCGGACGAGTTTCCCAGGCACTGTTTGACGCGAACGACGAACAATTCGCAGTCGATTTGTGCGCAAATTACCTTCTGAAAGCGAGAATTCATTAGGAATACACATCTTTAAATGAAACTGCTTACCTTGATAAGGCTCACGATATTGATGCGTGCTTCGGTTGTGTTGAAGGCTTCGTGGGGTCCATTGAGCAGATCCACGAGCTTGCGGAACATCTCCACTGTGCTCTTCATCATTTTCTGCTCGGAGCGGATTCTCTGCTCCTGCCTCTGGCGCACAGTCTTCTCGTCTTCTTCTATGGAAGCTGGGATAATGGTGTTCCTAAACGACAGAAGTTACTAAGCGTTGAGATAACCCGCGAACTTACAGCAAATCATCGAACTCGTCAAACACATCATCGTCGATGCTCAATCGGAGCTCGGTTTCTCCCTTGCACACGACGTTCATGCACCAGATGCGCGTGTTCTGCTCGTCGCCGTGGTGCACGAAGACTCCAAGTTCGCGGTTGATGTTGAACTGCTCGATGATGATGTCCTGTTGCTCCATGGCCTTTTGCAACTTGGACAGGTTCTGTAGCAAGAAACCGCTGTTGAAATAGCTCAAAATCGGAGCGTACGGAAGCAGACTTCCTAGGACCGGCCAGACTTTCTCGATAAATTCGTCGATTGCAACGATGTTGATTAGGAGTCCCTAGAACGCAAAAGGTTGATTTCCAGTTCTAATGTAAAGCCTTACCTTCATCTGACTCAGCACAAGAACTCTTTCGGCGTCCGTCATCGGGAAAGCTTCGATGTGCATCATTAGGAGAGTCTGTCGGAACAGGTACGCGCACTCGTAGAGCTCGTTATCATCTGGTGCCTCAGGTGTGGGGACAACGGCTTCGGGCGCTACTTCTTGTTGTTGCGGCACTGGGCTCCTAAATACAAGCAGATGAAATCGATGCCAAAGGATACAATAGAACTTACGCATACGCCGTAACAAAGTTGTGGACATCTTGACTGATGTCGAAACGTGATTCCACGAGGCCTGCGCCGAAGACCAAGATCACCGGAGTTTCAGTTTCCGGGTCGCGGTAGTGCATGAAGACTCCGAGTTCCTGGTTGACGTTGAAGTTGTCGACGGTGATTTCGTTGTTCTTCATCTGCTCGCGCATGAAGGGAAGACCGGATGAGAGGATCTGGAAGGCTTCTTCCGAGTTAAAGCGATAGGGTCCTTGCTGGAAAACTTGCTGCAGGTGGTACGCGTAGTATTCCAGGTTGATGACGTCCCCGATGACCAACTGAAATACGGGAAACAATGAAAACCTGATAATCGATGCTTTGAGGACTCAGATGATGTATGTTGCTGGTTTGCTACCGCCTGAAGTTTGAAATTTGCCGACATCGATGCACCGCAAATTCAAGTTTCTAGATTCGAAATTCGAGCACAGAATTAGCGAAAATCCTTTAAGAAATGAACTGAATTTCGATCGCCTTGAATAAACCCTCCAAATCCCACACGTAAAGAGACATACCTTGATCAATCCTATGACGCACGTGCGTGAATCCTTGAAATGCGGCGCGTGGAGCAGCTCGATGATGTCGCGGAACATCTGGACGATGGTGCCGAACGTGGACCATTCCATCGTCAGGTCGTCGACCAGTCCGTCGAGCTGCTGCTGGTCTCCTCCCAGGAAGTCGCTGCTGCCGGCGTTGATCAGCGTCCGGAGCTGCTCGTTCATAGCCTCTTCGCTGTAGTCCGCGAGGCTCAGCTGTTGTTGTAGATCCTCCATGGCTTGCATGAGGATCACCTGGAATAACGAGGCTAATTAGAACCTAATCAAGCGATAAGGCACGGCAATATTCGCGATATGAGAGACGCAAAATGCAGCCAAGCGGCACAAACGCGGCGAGTCTAGAAACAGATGCCAACGCACGCGGAAATTGGCGAAAATGGGAAAAGACGGAAATCGCGCGATCGGAAACACGGACAAACACGAAATTCCTGATATCGTAGGCCGCGAAATCTTCTCAAGATCTGAAAAACCAAAAGTTCGAGTTGAGAAGCGGCCCTATAAACTTCGACCGTGCATCTTCGAGTTTGCGCGAAGTGACGTGAAAGTACGGGAGAATCGCGGTGTTTGAGCGCGATTTCGAAGGATTGACGCGCGGATCGGAGTGGCGGAAGGATCAGGAGCGCGATCCTAAGGAGCGGCCGTCCGATGGGACGGATTTCTGGGAATGAAGAACGCCTGAGAGGACGGGTTGGAACTGAGACACGTGGCGTTAACTGTGTCTAGGCGTGCAGGTTCCGGACTGTCTAACAAGGCTTTAAATGGCTTCATTTCAGGCCTTCGGAAAGCGGTCGGTCAGGTGTGGAAGGATCAGACATGTCTGGGTCTGCAGTCGGATGTTTGGAGACGGGACGTCAGTGTCTAGACTGCGCTTCACTGGACGGCTGAGGGCCATTCGACGAGCCAAGGAAGTCCCGCGTGCGGTCGCTCTATCCTGGGCTCTCCCGCTGCCCGAGAAGACACCAAAGAACACAGGAAACAACACTGATGATGCTGAAGCGTCCATTGCACGGTCGTCAGATGCAAACAAAGGATTAGGGAGCATTTGGACCCAAATCGTCCTCAAACGGCGTCATTGATCTGACGAATCAGCTTCGATTTTCACTTTTTCAACTTCTGAAATCTGCTTCTTAGAATGTTCTGCCCCTCAAAACCAAAGAATAGATTTCATGCGAGTACTAAATACACATCTTATTTACACATTGACCATATCTAGTCGACTGGAAATATTGGTTTCACTATTCTTGATACTGTAGACCCGTTGCGGCTGCTTCGGAGGTTCTTTCGTCCATTCGGCCGGTTTCGCTTTGGCCACGCAGATGAAGAACGCGTTCGAAACGAAGATTATCGCCCCGACGATGAGGAAGATTATGGACCACTGAAATGAGGCTTCGATTTGAGGTTCCGGAGGATTCGGGTTACCTGAGATGATGTGTCTTCGGTTGCTATGAAGGCGACCATGTAAGGCAGCAATAGGATGATAAGGCTGTTTAGGAATGCGGACACGGCGAGGACGAAATGAGCGTGTTGGCAGGAAACCTGGAATCAGAGAATCAAAAGACGAATTTCAAGATGGAACTTACGAGTTGACCGCTTTTAATGGAACTCAAAGGAGTCATCCCGAAAGCCGTGATAGCCATAAGGTAGCAGGCGAATCCAGCCGTCGTTAAGCCTTCAGGCATAAACGCGAGCGAGAGGAGAGCGGTAGCGGGGATTCCCTGGGAGATGAGAGTGAAGATGATCACGCGGATCCTCTGGCTAACGCACGTCGAGTAGTCGCTGATCGGGCCGGCGAGGATCTTCAAGATCGCGCTGATGACGTAGGGCGCGGCGCCGGCGAATCCTGTGTTTTCCAAGTTGTAGTGGAGGACCTGAAATCAGATATTGAAAGGCTAGAACGGGTGTGAATCGCTCACTTTGTTCAGGTAAGTAGGTCCAAACTGCATAAACAGGTTCACCCCAAGCATGCACCCGAAGTACGACGCCCACACACCCCAGATGGGGATACTGGTGAGAATCGCGCGGTAGGGAATTGGCTGCTTGTGGCCGTGATTCGAGGACTTTCCATCGGCGATGATGGAGAGTTCCGAGGAGCTCACGTTCCTGAAAAAGGCATATTTGGATCTAAGGTCACAAGTGCAGCTTGCCTGTGATCCTTAGGCTGGTCTCTGTAGAGAAGATAGAAGATGACGAATACGGCATAGGTGAAGACGGCGTGGACGTAGTAAACAGCCTTCCAGCCGTAGGAAGAAGAGCAGAAGACGCCGGAAATCGGCATCGTGAAGAGGGGGCCGAACTGAAATTCCGCGGATCAGAAATCCCTGCTTTCAATACTTACCTGGATGAAGCAATTCAGGACCGTGAGGAACGTCCCACTCTGTTGCACCGAAGACCAATGGGAAGTCACGACTCCCATCACCGGGAAAGCAATCGCATAGGAAAAACCCTAAAACACGTCTTAAACATGAATTTCTCAAGCAAATACCTGAAGAAGTCGCATGGCAAAGAGAAATCCATACCCCGTAGAAGCGGCCAGTGGCGTGAATACGGTAGCCGTGGCGGTGAGGAACCCAAACAGGGTGAAGATGTTCCGGAGTCCAAGCAAGGGAGTGAACTTAATCGACACGAAAGTGCCGAAAATGCTTCCGACCGCAATCGCCGAGAAAAGTCCCGATTTCTCCTGGCTTGAGTAGATGTACTTGGCTTCCGAAATCGTTTCTGAAATACGCAAATTAGAGATCAAAAAGAGCCCAGAAATTCACCATTTCCGACGACGACGGCATCCTCCGCCATGCACAGAATCGTGAAATTGAGAGCCAGAGTGTTGCTCATTATGAAGGAGAGGCATATCGTGGTGAGAAGCAGAATTAAGAATCGCGTTTTGTCGCAGAAGTAGAGAGAATCAGAGGCCATGACGCCGAGAGCCGGGAGGAGCACGGGGGAACACGAGATCTGCAACGACGACGACAACTGTCGAGCGAGAGATGCAAATGAGCCTCCTCGATTGTGGGAGGGCTTACGTCGTCGTGGCACGCAAGAGGAGAGCAAATCGTCCCCGATCACCCGCGTTGTTCAGACTGAAATCGAAAGTTTATGCGCCTTTATGACTCCGAAGTGCATAAAAAGGACCCGACAACGCCAAAAGGGGAGTTTCTGCACAGGTTAATCTGATTACGCTCAAGTGCGCTTGAAACAAGACCTTTTTGGGATCATGGGAAACCCAACAAAAGAGCCAAAAAGAGGGAAATTCACAACGCGAAAGGATTAGGGACTATTCGCCACAACAATAGAGTCAGATCTGCACTCTAAAAATCACGATTTCAGGGCCCCGTCTGACATGAGTAATGCACTTTGATCGTTCTGTGCCAAGCGCGGTCAGAGATGTTTTGATTTTTCGTTCTGCACTTCCCCGTTACGCCGATTCCCAAAACAAATCTTATGCTCAACGGTTTAGATTTGCATATTTTTCGCGTTTTCAGTTGGAGGCAGACGCGCACAACTGCACAATAAAGATCGAGAACAAAAGTCAGGAGCCGAAAGAGGGACCTCGTTGCACAGGATGCTCTGGGAACGTTTCAAATTCCAGGTACGAGAAGTAAGGAACGTTCCTTTCGCAACTCATCATCGAATGATCACAGTTTAAAGTGTTTTAGGATACAAAAATAGGAATTTGATCGGTCCCCATCGCAGAACCCGTTCCAGCGTGACCTCTTAGGTAGGTTACAAAGTGGCGCAAGTGAACTCTTCGACTCTTCCACATTACAATTCTAGATTGTAGCTCTTAAAGGCGCGTTCCATCCAGCCTGGCGCCAACTTTCTGTTCTTTCCTCTCAACGGTCAACAAGAGGGCCAGACCAAAAACGAAGCACATGCAGAAAACCGTCTGATCGAGGCTAATCACGAATCCAAACATCTTAATTGGCCAGCCGCAAATGTGTTTTCGTCGCGCGAATACAGGAAATGGAACAAACAAACGCGGCTGAAATCTGAGGCCAAGATCTTGCAGAACGAACCGTGTGGACTCAAGGCTTCAAGGCCTCTCCAGGGCTCCTTTGGGATTGTGTATGTGGACTTCAGAGTTCAAAAGCTTTATTGATCGTTGGGTATATCTTCAAAGGCCAAAATCTTCGTCTTCACTTGAAGCAGCCTTTGTACGGATCCCCTGAAACATGCGAATCAGTCCACGATCTCAGTACCGCCGATCTACCAATGAATCCAGCCTGACACGTGCATCCAGCAGCCTCTCCTTTGATGTAACAGTTGGCGTTGGCTCCGCAAGGTTTGCATTTGGAGCTCAGCTTCTTCTCGGCCAATTTGGCTGAAAGTGAACGGTGCTATTAGGATTCCGTAAGACTGAATTGGATACCTGGACGGTGAAGATCGGGAACTTCGTGGCAAGCAATCAGTGGGTCTCCTGAAATTCTACTTGCAGCGATATAATGGGAATGATTCGCGAACCTTGGAATCCCTGTTTGCAGATGCATCCGACGTCGTGGTCACTGCGGACGAGGCAGTTGGTGTTCTCTCCACAGGCCGGGCATTCCTTGTGGCAGTAGTCGTAGGGATCGCCTGAAATGAAGGATCATAACCATGCAATCTAGAGCCGAGAATTTCGAGTATTTGCAACGTGACCTACCAACGTATCCTGGAACACAACTGCATCCTGAGACTCCATCCCTAGCCAGAAGTTCGGCGTTCTTGCCACAGGGCTTCTTCGTGGATCCTGCCGATGCATCCTTGGGATCATCGCTGCCCGGCTTCGTGCTCAAAACTGCCTCCACGCACTGCTTGTAGGGGTTGCCTATAGACTATGCATGATCCCAGCAAACTACCGTAATCCAACCTTTGAACCCTTCTTTGCACTGACAAACGACCTTGTTCTTGTAGGCAAAGCAGTTGGCGTAAGGACCGCAGGATTCGGGCTTGCAGGTAGGCTTAGGAGAGGTCTTTTCAAGTGTCGGATTTTCCTTAGGACCTGGTTTCTCCACAGATCTGGACTTATCAGAGGAAGGCTGCGGTTCAGGCGTGAGAATCAGGTCACATCCTTTGTAGGGATCGCCTAAACGATAGCTGCATTAGACCAATTTTCAGGAATTTTCGTCACCTTCGAATCTCTCTTTACACCGGCACACGACGGAGTTCTCGACCACGGAGCATTCGGCGTTACAGCCACAGGAATCCGGTTTGCACACAGCCATGGGATCGCAAGTCTTGTAGGGATCACCTGAACACATCGAGGGTTAGCGGCCTTGAGGATCCAAAACGAACCCAAGAATCCCTCCTTGCATTGACACGTCAAAGAGCCTTCGATGACCTTGCAATCGGCGTTAGGTCCACAGGAATCAGGCTCGCATATCACTACGGGTTCGCAGTTCTTGTAAGCGTCACCTTGGAATCCGTTTTGGCAATGACAAGAGATCGAGTTGGATCCGTAGTCAACGAAGCAGTAGGCGTTGGATCCGCAGGAGTCGAGCTTGCATTTCGGGATCTCCTTGCAGCCTTCGTATGGGTCACCTAAAGAGCTGAATTAGACTTGATTTGGGGTACTGTAGGAACCTCCGAATCCAAGTTTGCACAAGCAAACAATCGATTTTTCGATGACGGAGCAGTCCGCGTTTGATCCGCACGAATCGGGCTTGCAGGCGATGATGGGTTCGCAGCCGGTCTTGGGATCTCCTAAACGTAAATAAGGATTAGATTAAGCATAAAATCACTCAGCAAACCAGTAAATCCTTCTCTGCACTGGCAGTTAATGGAGTTCTCCGTAATGGAGCAGTCGGTGTTGGATCCGCAGGAATCTGGCTTGCAGATGATGATGGGTTCGCATCCTCTCTGCGGGTCGCCTGAAGCCAAGGAATGATCTATACAGGTTGTCATTACTTACCGATGAATCCTTCTCTGCAGTGGCACGTAAGCGAGCTTCCGATGACGAGACAATCGGCGTTGGGTCCACAGAAGTCTTCGTAGCACTTCAGTTCTGGTTCGCAGCCCTCGTGTGGGTCTCCTATAACACAGATCCACAATCCTAGCCCGCTTCTGCAACTTTAGCTGACCTTGAAAGCCTTCGCTGCATTTGCACTTCACGGAGTTGTCGAGGATGGAGCAGTCGGCGTTGGGTCCACATGAGTCCGGCGCACACTTTGGTTCCAGCTTGCAGCCTTTGTAGGGATCGCCTAAAAGCACCATTCAGAACTCTTCCTAACAACTACCGTACCTTTGAATCCCGGCTTGCAGAAGCAGAAAATCCTTCCATTGAGAGCCACGCAGTCCGCGTTGCAGCCGCAGGAATCCGGCTTGCATTGCGCGATGGGTTCACACATGATCCAGGGATTTCCTTAAGCTCCAGATTACCACTTGTCCGCAGTTTCTGGCTAACCTGTAAATCCTTCCCGGCAGTGACAGAAAATCTCATTATCGATGATTTCGCATACGGCGTTCACACCGCAGGATTCCGGCTTGCATTGCACGATTGGTTCGCATCCTTCTTCTGGGTTTCCTTAACGAAATTTCTCAAATTTCAAGAACTGAAAAGCCATCGCAATACCCAAGAACCCTTTCTGGCAGCTGCAGCTGATTTGGCCATCCACGATCGCGCAATCTTCGAAGGTTCCACAGGAGTCGGGTTTGCACCGGATCACGGGGTTGCAGCCGAACTTTGGATCACCTGAACGATTGGATTAGGATAGATCAAGAGTGCCTCGAATCACCTTCGAATCCGTCCTTGCACTGGCATAAGATCTCTCCGTCGAAGGCTTCGCAGTCGGCGTTCGGTCCACAGGAGTCGGGCTTGCATTGGACGATCGGGTCGCATCCAGTAAATGGGTCGCCTGAAAGGAGCAAGTATAGTAACTATTGTCATAGCGCCCAATGGAGATGAAACGAATCCTTCGATGCGCCATTTTGGCCCTTGCCTCCTCTCACAAGTCCCAAAAATGCTACAAATATCACCGATTCTGGGATGCATATGCTTTGCCTTTTGGCGTTCATAGATTCAACATAGTCGGAAAATCCGAGTGAGCTTAACGGCAAAATACATACCTGTGAATCCGTCCCTACACTCGCAAACGACGTCCTTGAGGACCACTTTGCAGTCAGCGTTCGGTCCGCAGGAGTCCGACTTGCATTGGACGATGGGGTCGCAGCCTTCTTTGGGATCGCCTGAACAGCTGAATATAACTTCATCCACAGTTAAGACACTATTCCTCAGACACAAGACACTAAGACACAATAAGACACTATTCCCAGTTCCGAAGCTCACCTTCGAATCCTTCTTTGCATCGGCATGTGATCGCTCCTTCGTTAACCTCGCAGTCGGCGTTCGCCCCACAGGAATCCGGCTTGCAGGTGACGAACGGTTCACAGCCTTGATGAGGATCGCCTAAACAGATTCGGATAGAACAGAGATTCGAGTGTATCACGGGTTGCGCAATATGACGCGACGGCGATCTGCACACGAGAGAATTCGAAAATTGGCGTTTTGCAGCGGCGATGAAGTCGCGTTCTCCGAGATCTTATGCGCTACCGCTGACATGAGCGCAGAAATCCGCCTCTCGACGCTCGGTGGCGGCACGCAGGACT
>KN166906.1:71376-82216 GCA_000757745.1 Steinernema scapterisci | reverse complement strand
TTGCGCAATATGACGCGACGGCGATCTGCACACGAGAGAATTCGAAAATTGGCGCGATGAAGTCGCGTTCTCCGAGATCTTATGCGCTACCGCTGAAATGAGCACAGAAATCCGCCTCTCGACGCTCGGTGGCGGCACGCAGGACTACCTTACCAGTGAAGCCATAGCGACAATGGCAGAGAAGCGAGTCCTTCACGACGAAACAGTCCGCGTTGGGTCCACAGGAGTCGGGCTTGCATCGGATGACGGGTTCGCAGCCTTGTTTCGGGTCTCCTAAACGCCAAGTAAGCTCCGAACTCCACTCATGAACCAACCTTCAAATCCTTCCTTACACCGGCACACAATCTTCCCTTCGATAAGCTCGCAGTCTGCGTTCGGTCCACAGGAGTCCGGCTTGCAGGTGACGATCGGTTCACATCCGTTGTAAGGGTCTCCTAAACGCACAAATTTCGCCAAATTCCTGAACCTAAAAATACCCGAAAATCCCTCCTCGCAATGACAATGAGCCTTCCGGGATCCATTCTCCACGAAGCAGACCGCGTTGGCGCCACAGGTGTCAGGCTTGCAGATGGGGATCAGTTCGCAGCCTTCGTGAGGGTCTCCTAAAATCGAGGATAATCCAAGAATTCCGGCGCTTCACTCACCCATAAATCCATCTTTGCACCGGCAAATGATCTTCCCCTTGACGGCTGCGCAGTCCGTGTTGCATCCGCAGGAGTCCGGCTGGCACTTGACGCTCTTGTCGTAGCATCCTTCCACGTAGGGTTCTCCTAAAAGCTTCGAGATTAGCCTTCTGGGAGATCTCCAAGGCGCAAACCTTCAAAGCCATGAATGCAGTAACAAGCGAACTTCTCCTTAATCACGAAACAGAGAGCGTTGGCCGCGCAGTTGGATTCATCGCAGCAGCCAGATCCGGGCAAAAACCTAAAACCGCAAATCAGCTTTGCAGGACGATTGGTAATAATCTACCCTTCAGGAAGACTCCCAGCGGCAGCGAATCCCAGAAAAGCGAATAGCAGAAGAGGCGGAATGCCCAACATCTCGACCTCGTTCCTCGAGAACTGGAAACTCCCCTCCGAACCTCGATTCTTAAGTGGTCAGAAACCTCTCTGTTGACATGTTTGCGAACGGTTTAAGGTGAATCAGCTGAGTTTGCGTTATCAGGAAACGGTAAAAAAAGACGCCCGCGTGGTTTCGGATGCCTGTAGATTAGCGTTTTTCAGTGTTTATGGACTCGGGAGAGATTGTTACTCGATCTTTGTGACGTCAATGATGGTTTAAGTTTACCCTAACCCAGTTTGTTTCAGGTGTTGGGAATCGGGATTAGATTGGCGGTTTTATGGACCGCAGTAGATTTCGGTCGAACGAAGACAAACGGAGGCCTTGGAGTTCCTTTCGACCATCCAGAAAGGCTAAGCTGATTCCTCTTCGTCAAGGCTACCTATCACGGCTCTGTCCTAGCGGTCCTTCCTCCAAAGTCGCACCAAGGGTTCGGAGCTCATTCGGCTATTCCCGATTGTTGTTGAGTTGATTCCTTTGATCACGTAGATGGGTTGCCTTCGACCGTTGGGCTCTTCCAAAAGACGAGCAAGAAGGAAGGCTTTCTGAGAAAGGGGAAAATCGAAGCGCCCACCATCAGATCGCCCATTCGCTCGCGAGATCTACGCCGAAAAGACCCTCAAATGCTCAAAAAGTCAATAGAAGAGTTAATAAAGACATACTTTCAGGATACTTTTATTGTCATGTTTGTGTCACTGTGCATGACCGTTCATAAATCACACCTTTGCAGTCAGAATGGCAAGTCAACGAACCAATAGTTACATATAAGACGGTCATTCGCTTCATTTTTCCGGAGCAGCCCACGCTTACTGTTGGCGTCAAGGTAAAAATAACATTTGTTTCCGACTTTTTTGGTCAGAATTTTACTTCGCTTCCACAGATTGATCGCTTGACACCGAACGAACTTGCCCTCTCTTTGAACCTCTCCTTCGTGATTTTCCCACAGACGAAGGGCTTCCTCAAAATAGGGCTTGAAGGAATCGAAGCACCTGAGCCTACGCGCCTTAGACTTTAAGAACAGGTCAATGAGAAGAAAGGCGCTGTCGATATCGAGTTCCTCATTTCTAAACATCAGGGTTTGCAGATGGTCGCAGTTCATTACCATTCTGATCAGCTCCTCGTCGCTCGAGCTGTGTGACGAAACACTTTGAGGTGGGCGGAGGTTGCGTTCTTTCAAAAGCTTCAATATTTCGGCACTTCGCCCCGAATCACTGTCGTAGCAAAGATCAGTAAAGTGATGGCTAAGTTTCAGCACATGCTCCAGTTTGGGATCGTTAAACGAAGAAAATGTGAAGGTCTTTGGGGATTCCTCAGCGGGCGGAAATTCCTCACGGATGGAAACGGTGTAGTAAGTGAAGAAGCGTCTCAGTTTCCAGGCTTCCTCCATAGAAATACTAGGGCCGTCTCGAGAATGTCGTATATCTACAGAAATCTGAACTTCATCATCGAATAAGTAAATTTGGAGTTTGAGGAACACAGAGCAGTCGCTTATGGCAAAGCCCACGGAGCTGTATGGTTTCACGAGCTTCTGAAAACCATTCAAGCAAATCCATTTATCTATGGTAAAACCGTACACGGCTTCGACGAACGTGACGGGAACAGAATCCATAGTGGCGAACGGCGTGTCCTAACGAAGGGAAGCGTTTATAGACTGTGAAACAAAGTATCCGAGCATCGCTTTGGGACGGAGTAACACACGTGAAGCACAATGAAGCTTCTGTTCTAGCAAGTCGGAAAACGGCCGAAACAAAATGCGAAGCGTGCAGGGTTCCAACGTGCTTCGCCGATTTCCGGTTGGGTTCCAGCCATCAGCTGGGTCCTCTTGGGCGAGGGGCCACCTGGTGAATCAGCTCGTTTGCGTTATCAGGAAACGGTAAAAAAAGACACCCGCGTGGTTTCGGATGCCTGTAGATTAGCGTTTTTCAGTGTTTATGGGTTCGGGATTGCTTGTTACTCGATCTTTGTGACGTCAATGTTGCAGAGGTGGTTTCATAATGGTTGGAGGATGCCCAAAACCCAGTTTGTTTTCGGCTTATCGCACCTCAAAATCACGACTTGATGTTCACACCTAACCACATATCCTTTACAAGCCTGACCTCGGTCCCAATTTCTCCCCACCGATGAGCAGCAAATCCAAAAAACGGCAACCCCAAATTGCTGTCGAGCCCAGATCTGAACCGGTCATTCTGTTACAGTCAAAATTCTACCATCCCAAAAGCTGGTGTCTCCTCTTCGTAGGTCTTCTCCTGATCGCTCAACTGTATCTCTTCTTCCTGAACCGCTGGAACTGTTTTCGAAAAGAAGGTGATCTTAATCTTATAGAGTTGTGCTTAACGGTCTTGACTCCGTTTCAGATGACGGAGAGTATCTCCAACAAGCCTATCAAGTAGATGTAATTGGAGCCAATAGATTCAACGATGTTTTGCGCCAGGAATCAGGAGAACTTACTCGTCTTCGCAACCTCAAGTCAAAACTACAAGACCTGGAACGCTACCAGGTCAAATTGGCAGGAACTGACGACCCCGATTACAGGCTCAAGTTGGCCTTGGAGCGATGGAGAGAGAGTGCATCGGAACATGACAGAGTCCGGGTGATGGAAGCGATCAACTCGCTCAGGCTGAATGCTCTTCAGCACATCCTAATAGATTATCTGTCCTGGCCTGATGCGAATTTCCCGGAACGAGTCGAGAGAGAGCTACCAGTTTTTGACAAGTACGCGCAAGATATCGGTTGGGATCCCAAAGGTAAGATTCATCCCTAATCCCCTTCCTAATCGTCCAATTTCAGCCGAGTTCTGGGCCGGGAACACTCCGGGTCTTAGCCCATCTTGCCTATTCCCGTATCCAAACGCCTCGGAACTCATCGAAATGTACAGGGTATCCTTTTACATGAAAGCTCCAGGTTGTTTGGCTCCTGTTTCCAAATATCTGGTCGGAGACGAGTTTCGGAGTTTGCTTGGCAAGATAACCACCTCTGTTTCTATTCTCCTCCTTCCCATCTTCCTCCTTCCTCTGCTTGTGAATTGCGTTATTGCGTTTAACTGCAAAAGTACTGAGAAAGTAGATGACGGTACGTATTTTGGGATCAGTGTATTGAGCGTTCTTTTCTGCGTGATTATACTTTACCCAATTGTTTTCGTGACGGTAGACAATGTTGTGGACGAAAATATGTGCTATGTTTGATGTTGTTCTGCTATATTTTGCGCGTGAATAAAGCATTCAAAAGTGCATTTTCGAGCACCTGAACTACGGCAGGATTGGCAATTCCAAGCGTAGCTGTTGTGCTTTCAGGACCAAGCTTGTCGCACCTCAAAATCACACCTTAAAGCTGAATGTTCTCGCGCATCACAAGCCGAACTTCCGTCATCCACCGCGCCAAACACAGTTTCTCCCCACCGATGAGCGGCGAAGCCAAGAAGCGACAACCCCAAATTGCTGTCGAGCCTAGATCGAAACCGGTCAGGCCGTTCCAATTGAAGTTCTACCACCCTAAGAGTTGGTGTTTCTTCATCGTGGGCCTGTTTTTAGTCGGTTACGTTAATTATTACCAATTTTTGCAGCCCAAATGTTTTCGTCGAGCAGGTAAAATTCGCTTTTTGAAAATTTTCTAATCCACCGTTTTACAGATGACGAAAAGTACCTTGAACGAGCTTCGCTGGCCGACGCCGTAGGAGCTCAACAATTCAATGATATCCTGCGCCGAGAATGGGGAGGACAAACTCGTCTTTATAAGCTTCGATTGAAAATGAACGATTTGAAGCGCTACCAGAGCAGGATTGCGGGCACTGACGATCCCGAACACAGGTTCAATTTAGTTCTGAAGCGCTGGAGAGCGGATCCCTCGGAGGATGCAAAAAAGAGAGTGATGGATGCCTTAATTTCACAAAGGATCCACGCTCTTCAAACGATTCTAATAGATTACCTATCCTGGCCAGAGGAGACCTACGCAGATCGGATCGAAAAGGAGCTTTCGGCTATTGACAAGAAGGCATTCGATTCCATTGGATGGACACCAGAAGACGCATTCTGGGCCGATTACACTCCTGGCCTTGCTCCTTGCTGCTTGAACCCGTATCCAAACGCTTCCAAACTGGTTGAAATGTACCATAAGTTGTATTTCCTATATGCTCCTGGTTGCCTGCCCCGTACAAACCAGATCCTGCTTGATACTCGTTATGATATCCCCACAGAGTTGATAGCTCGCTCTACATGGACTGTTCTCTTCCTCTCGTTGTTTTTATTCCCGATTACTTGCAACTGTTTCATGGATCAGACAGAAATAAGGTCAAATCCTGAATTGAGTTTCAAAGATAAGCTTGACATAATGGCGTCCTGCGTTGTCCTCCTCATAGTTTTTAGCCTTTTTCCACATATGGCTATTTGTAATCTGCTCAAGGATGTGTGTCCTTTTTGATTTTGTTAATCTGGTAACTACTAGCTTCAAATACATAAACGTCTAAAAATGTGCATCTCCAAGCAGTAGAGAACCCGGAGAAGCCAGAAAGGGTTGAATACAACCACATTTAGTTTGCTAGCTAAGATAGCAAGATAGCAAAACCTGCACGCTTAGATATCATTGACCCACACGCTTGTCGTCGAGTCCTTTAAGGATCCTAAAGATCGCGATTAACTTCTCGCCGATCGCGGCTTGTCGCACCTCAAATCACACCTTAAAACTGAATTTTCTCGCGTATCATATTTCGCGTATTTCTCGCACAAGCCCAGCCCCCGCTCCCCACCGAGTCAAACGCAGTTTCCTCCCACCGATGAGCGGCAATCCAAATAATCGGCCACCGAATATTGCTGTTCATCTTAGATCAGAACCTGTAAGGCCGCTGCAGAAATGGTTCTGCCATCCCAAGAGTTGGTGTTTCTTCTTATTTGGCGTCTTCTTACTCGGTTCCATTAACTACTACCGACTTCTCCAGCCGGGATGTACTCGTCAAGCTGGTGAGATTTGTTTTTGAAGACTTCTTGGTTTAGTGTTTTACAGATATCAGAGATTACTTCGACCAAGCCTCGCTGGCTGACACCGTGGGGCTGCACAGATTCAATGATATCTTGTGCCAGGAATCAGGAGAGCGAACTCGTCTTCGCAACCTCAGATCAACGATTGACGATCTGAAGCGCTACCAGAACAAGATTGCAGGAACCGACGATCCAGATTACAGGTTTAATTTGGCTCTGGAACGTTGGAGAGCAGATCCCTCGGAAGTCGAGGAGATGAGGGTGACGGAGGTTTTGATATCACAGAGGATCCACGCTCTTCAATCGATTCTAGCAGATTATCTGTCCTGGCCAGATGATACATATGTGAATCGGATCGAAACGGAGCTTTCAGCTATAGACAAGAAAGCGTTAGATTCCATTGAATGGAAGCCTAAAGCCGAATTTTGGGCCGATCACACTCCTGGCCTCGCTCCTTCCTGCCTGGTTCCGTATCCAAACGCCTCCCAGCTCGTCGAAATGTATCACAAATCCTACTTCCTAAGAGCTCCTGGCTGTTCGCCTTTGGTGAATCAAGACCTCGTGGAAATGGACTTCTCAGAAGAATGGACAGTTCGATCTGGATGGTACATATTCTTCGCTTCCATTTTCTTTATGCCGCTTCTTAGTAATTGCTGCACAGACTTCACAGAAGTAAGGTCTAATTCGAAACTGGATAAAGACAAAAGAGAGGAAACAACGCTTTTGTGTGCAATGTTTAGCTTTTTTTTTCTATTTATCTTCGGCATGTTGTCGCATGTGTTTGTGGCGACAACTGAAAACCTTCGGAAGATGTGCTATTTTTGATTCACTGGATGTTGTTACCAGAGTTGTCCTTAATAAAGTTAAGCCAGCAGACTGGACTTACAGAACAATCGCCAAAACGTTCTGATGCGTTCTGATTACGGTAGCTCAGCTAGCATTGAATCTGCGGCCTTAGCGCTTCGGAGCCGGGGAAGAACTCACTTTCGAATCACACCTTCCAAGTTAGCGTTTTCGCACATCCCTTTCAAGCCCATGCTCCCTCCTCCACCACACCAAACCTAGTTTCTACTCACCAATGAGCGGCAAGGCCAAGAAACGACAACCAAAGATTGCTGTTGAGCCTAGATCGGAACCGGTCACGCCGTTTCAAGTGAAGTTCTATCACCCCAAGAGTTGGTGTTTCTTCATCGTGGGCCTGTTTTTAGTCGGTTACATCAATTATTACTGGTTTCTCCACTCCAGCTGCATTCGTTTCCCCGGTGAGATTCCTAAAGCTAAAGATTCCCTTATTTACTGTTTACAGATGACGGGGACTACCTCGACCAGGCCGCGTTGGCCGACTCCATTGGGCTTCAAAGATTCAACAATGTCCTGCGACAAAATTCAGAAGGGCGGCTTCGTCTTTACTACCCTTGGTTGAAAATAGACGAGCTGAAGCGTTACCAGACCAAGATTGCAGGAACCGACGATCCAGAATACAGGTTCGATTTGGCCTTGGAACGCTGGAAATCGGATCCATCGGAAGTCGAGGAGATGAGGGTAATGGCGGCGCTGGCCTCGCAGCGGATCCATGTCCTGCAAAGTATTCTAATAAATTACTTATCTTGGCCGGATAAGACATACCCAAATCAGGTCGAAAATGAACTTTCCGCTATTGACAAGAAAGCGCTAGATTCGATCGGGAGGACACCTGAAGGTTAGTTCAATATCTCAATCTCTGTTACCTCTTCTAATTCCAGCCACATTCTGGGCCGATCACACTCCTGGGCTTGCTCCTTCCTGCTTAAACCCGTATCCCAACGCCTCTGAACTCATCGATATGTACCATAAGTCATATTTCCTCAAAGCTTCTGGCTGTTTACCCTCTATAGACACGAACCTGATGGGAACAGAGTTCCCGAAACGGATGGCAGCTCGAGCTGGATGGTCAATTTTGTTCGCTTATCTGTCTTTTTATCCGCTGTTTTGTAATTGTTGCATGGATTTCACAGAAATGAGGTTTAATCCTCAATTGAGTTCTTCGCAAATAGAGGGATTAACGGTAGGCGCCATATTTCTCAGCTTTCTTTTTCTTGTTTTCATTGGCTTTTTGTCATTTGCATTTGTGGTGAACATTGAGCAACTTCAGAATATGTGTTATATTTGATGTCGCCTTGAATAAACCGTGGATTGAAACTGAAACGCCTGTGGATATTGAGATAAGTCCGATTAAAGTCGCACTCTCATGCCGTGGAGTTCAAGTTCAAATCACACCCTCAAAGTGAGCATTTTCGCACATCCTTTACAAGTCCATGCTCCCTCCTCCACCACGCCGAACCCAGTTTCTACTCACAGATGAGCGGCAAACCCAATATTGCTGTTGAGCCTAGATCGAAGCCGATCAGGCCGTTTCAACCGAAGTTCTACCACCCTAAGAGTTGGTGCCTATTCCTTCTGAGTCTGTTTCTTGTCGGTTATGACAACTATAGCTGGTTTCATCAATCGAACTGTTTTCGTCAAGCCGGTAAGATTTGCTTTTGAAGGTTTTTTAGTGTCAAGTCTTCTTTAGATGACGGGGACTACCTCGACCAGGCTTGGTTGGCCGACGACGTGGGGCTACAAAGATTCAACAATGCCCTGCGCCAAGAATGGTTAGAACATACTCGTCTTCACAACCTCAAATTGACAATGGACGATTTGAAGCGTTACCAGACCAAAACTGCAGGAACCGAAGATCCAGATTACAGGTTCAATTTGGCCCTGGAGCGCTGGAGAAAGGACCCCTCAGAAGACAGTAAGAAGAGAGTGATGTCAGCGCTGCGTTCTCAGGGAGTCCATGCCCAACAAATGATTCTGATAGATTACTTATCCTGGCCAACGGATGCATACGCAGATCGGATCAAAAAGGAGCTCTCAGCCATTGACAAGAAGGCGCTAGATTCGATCGGATGGCAACCTGAAGCCACATTCTGGACCGCTTACACTCCTGGCCTCGCTCCTGCCTGTTTAACCCCGTACCCGAACGCTTCGAAGCTCGTCGAAATGTATCACAAATCCTATTTCCTAAGAGCTCCTGGCTGCTTGCCTCGTATAAACCAAAGTCTCCTTAAAACAGAATTTTCGAAAGAAGCGAAAAATCGAATCGGACGTTCCATTTTCTTTGTCATTTTGTTCTTTTCTCCGCTTTGTTTGAACTGTTTATTGGATTTCACAGCATTTAGATCAAATCCTGATTTGAATTTTGACGAAAAAGTTTATAGAATAACGTGTTGTGCTTTAGCTTGCTTCTTCCTCCTTCCTATGATCGGCCTTATGTTACACGAAATTGTGAACAACTTTAGTCAGCTTGAAGAAACGTGTTATTTTTAATCTTGCCGTTTGCAATTTTTGGCCTTAAATAAACTTGTGAAATGTTCACTTTGAGATACCAACTTTTGAGATTTTGAGATTCCGGAGCAGCCAGAGAGTTCATGTACTACGGTAGCTTTGCCAGCATCAAAAGTACTTTACCTCCTGCCCTCGAGGTCATCCCCAAACTTCGTTCTTTGCTCCCCGCGTCGCTAGAATCACTTTCACCTTCTACATCGGCCTTAGCGCAACTAGCAGCCGCACTCGCGTATCGATTCGCTGCGCGTCGTTCAGCGTGTTCCTCTCTCAGTCCGTGTCACACTCTTCGCCGCCGTTCGCATGCTTGTTTTCGGTTTCGCGCTCCGTTCTGCACTCGAAAACAGTATTCACGTTTCTCTTCTTCAGATCGCGAAAACAACGCGACGCGCGCGTTTGCAGCTGACGTCGGCGGATTGGTTCTTCTTCTTCTCCGGACGTCTTGAGGATCGATCGAAACGAGGCCAGCGAAGACACGCGGATGCGGTAGTGATGAATGGGAAAACTAAGGTGAGCTTTTGGATAAGGTTTGGTTGTGGATTTGGGAGGTTTTCGTGGTTTAATTAGGCTCCTTTGTGTGTGAAATGAGGCTGAAAATTGCGGGATTTCCTGGCTTAATTTTGGCTGTTTTGGAGTGAACGGAATGAGCGTTTTAGACGTCTGTTAAGCCTCTTTCAGACGCTCGAGGCCGACGATTAAGCGTCTGATTTTTGCTGTCTGGGAGGCTGTTTAGGATCTGCTCTGTTTCAGACATCGTCATGGTCGTCTGAGTCTAGACAGCTCCTGAACGAGTTTTTCAGACAGGTGTCGGATCAGGCCTGAAAAACGGCTCTTTCAGGCATACCGGATTGACGAAATCGAGACTGTCTGAGTCTTGGCGCCATTTTTATCAGCATCGTACAGTGAGAACGTGATTAATGGCGCCTTTATCGCTTTTTAGCTCGTCGCTGCACATGAAACGCATTTTTTTCGACCTGGCCGTAATGTGAATTTATGGTCATCCCTAGCGCTTCCATTTCTTGCCTATTTTACACTTGGAATCGCTGTTTCTGACGCTTTCTTCATTGTGTGAAACGTTTCACAACGATTGCGTCACCTCGCATCGAATTGTGAAACGTTGCCCACCTGACGAGACGCGAGAATTTTCACAGACATTAGAATGCCAGTCTACGCCGCTTTTCGTGCCTAGCCATTTCCATCTTTCAGACACCATTGACCGGTTGCTTTTGGCCCCATTTTGCACGTAAACCGACCGGTCGTTGGTGGCCGATCGTCGAGAAATGATTCTCACCAATGCGCGCATTTTTTGTCGCGTTTTCTGTCTTATTTTTGCTAATTTCGTGTCTGTAACTCCTATAATTCCAGACAGACAGCTCCTCCTCGTCGAGGTCAAGCCAAGCCCCCGAAGAAGAGCAGCCGATCTACCGCCGTCTCCGAAATGCGCGGCC
>KN166906.1:20840-40049 GCA_000757745.1 Steinernema scapterisci | reverse complement strand
GGAAGCGAAGAGGACGCCGCTCAGAAGAGAGAAGATGGCCGGGGATGAGTTGCAAAAGTCGGTGTTGCAGCAGGCCAAACGCGCCTTAATGCCCTCAACTATCACGTCCTTCTCTCCGACTTCCTAAACGGTAATAGTAATTAAACCAGTACAGCTAATTTTGATAACACATACCTGGCAAGCTTCCGGCTTTGCGCATCCGTACAACCACCCCCTGTCGCCATGAACTCCGACAGTCGCATGACTACAGAAGTTGGACATACCAAAACAATCAACACTGTCTTTAACGGTACTAATATGATCTCCGCGCTTGCCCTGGTAGCACTTGATAGCCGAAGTGGCGCAGAGGACGGCCATGAAGGCGAAGACGAAGAGTCCGAAGCGCATCTTGGAGTCGGAGCAGCAACGGCGAGGGGCTTCAGCAGCTGGAGCGGCTTCGGAGTCGGTTGCAGAAGAACGCTCGGAGTGACGAACACGACGAACGGTGTCAGGTAGCCTCGGGCTGATGACGAAGAAGCAACCGACCGGGTGGAGGCTATTTATAGTTGTTATGTATGCTGATCCATGTCTGGATTGGGAATCCAGGCCAGTTTCAGACGACTTGTCTGTGAAGCAACGGAGTTGTGTCTGAAAATTCGGTTAGATGAGAAGAGCCGATGTGTTGTCGAGGTGTCTGAGACGCGCTAATGTCTGAAATTGATTCATTCACGGCGGGTGATGAGATTGGCAAAGTTTTCTTAAGATGCTCCAGGGTTGTGTATCAAGTCCGGAGATACAAAATCGCTACGACCTTTGCAGCTTTGCCTGAGCGGCCCACTGCTCGGTGGAACGACGGCTGTAAGCAAAACGGTCGAACGTGTCGCCACACGACGACATGTCAGGCAGATCCATCGGCAGATCCATCCATCGTCTTCACATCGAGAGCTTAATTCTCCTCTGAATCCGCGGAATTACACAACTTCCGATCTCCCGATTCATTCGTGGTCGGGCGTAATTGGAAATGTTGCAATCACCGTTGCGTTTGAGGAAACCAGATATGAATGAGATCTGGTCAACTCTGGCTAGCCGGTTTAGGAAAGCGCTCATGTCGTTTTTCGGGCTTTTCAAAGATCCTCAGGACCAGTAATGCGCTTGCCAAAAGGGCAAATTCTCTGGCAGAATATGCCAGATTCATCTCCCAACCTTGGCTGAACCAAACACCAAATCAACCCAATCCCGTTCCAAATAATCTCATCTCCGAATCTCATCAAAAATCCCGTTTATCTGTCAACAAGCAACACCTCCACAACCCCTATTTGTCCAATTACGCGTTTCACCAGCTTCTCGCCTCCCCCTCTCAGAACTTTACAGCAGCTTTTGGAGTTCGTCTCCGCGTTTTTGTGCCTCCGTTCCACTTTGGCGCGCACCGGGTTAAGAGTTATCGGGCGTTTCCGAACGTTTTCAAAGTGACTTTCGGCTTTTTGCGTCGAGACCGGTTTCGCCTCTTCCGCGGCTACAAATATGCCGCTCGGCGTTCCAGAAATTGTCTCCGTTTCCTCCGATTCGCGATGGAGCAAAAGACTTCTCTTCGCAGCGTCGCCTTCGCGGCTGTCGTCTTCTCGACTGTTGCCGTCACGGCATGCCTTATCACCTTCCCCATGGTCTTCCACTACGTCCAGACCCTTCAGGCTACTGTTCAGGTAAGCGTAGATCCGGGTCATCAGGTCTTGGGTCTTAGATATCGGAATCTGATTCGAATCCGCAACAATGAAATCTGAGATTTCCAAAAGACGAGTTTTGGAGAGTCGTCGCCGAGGACTTTTTCATCCTTCCCAACGGGTCGCGATGCAATAAGGAAACGCGGAACACAAATTGATTAATTAACGTCTCGGATAATCTCTATAAGTTGCTAATCGAAGCCTAATTCCAGGGTGAGGTCGAGTACTGCAAGTCGCGCTCCCGCGACATGTGGCGCCACATGGTCGAGAACGGCCCCGAGGGACCCGAAGAAGCCCGCGACGTGTTCTTCCGTGTGACCCGTCAAGTTGAAGCCCAGTGCTGCACCTGCCAGCAGGGACCTCCCGGACCCGATGGACAGCCCGGAAGAGCCGGAAAGGACGGAGCTCCCGGAAACGGACCCGGACAGCCCGGACCACCTGGACCCGACGCCGACATCCACGACAAGATGCTCCCCGTTCCTCCTCAGTGCCCCTGCCAGGCCGCTCCTGGACCCGCTGGACCGGCCGGCGCCCCCGGAAACGAAGGACAGCCCGGAAACCCCGGACAGAGTAGGGAATCTTAGCCTTGAATGAGTCTTATGCTTCCTGATTTAGACGGAAACGACGGACCCCCCGGACCTCCCGGACCTCTCGGACCCCAGGGACCTCCTGGCCAGCCCGGAAACCCCGGACAGCGCGGACCCGCCGGAGAACCCGGAAAGCAGATCCCCGGCGACCGTCCCCCAGCTGGACCTCCCGGACTCCCCGGACCCATCGGACACCCTGGACTCCCCGGAAAGCCCGGTATGCCCGGCAGAGACGGAAACCCCGGCCAGGACGGACACCCCGGAGAGCCCGGACAGCGCGGACCTCCCGGAGCTCCCGGAAACGCCGGACTCGCCGGAAACGCCGGAGAAAACGGAGCTCCTGGCGCTTGCGACCACTGTCCTCCCGCTCGTCTTGCTCCTGGATATTGAGTTCTGTAACGCTTCAAGATTCTTTCGATCGACTTAATCGACGAATAAACACTTCGCATGCATTATTTGATCACACATCTGAAAGCCAGATAGAGGCTATGGCTTTCATAGAGGCACTTTGAGTCTTAAGAGATAACACCAGTGGCTCGGAACTGATCTATGCAACATCATAAGGAGCACTTGGAACGTTTATGGGACGCCGAAGAGCATCGCAGCAATCGATTTGAGTTTTTTCTTGACCGCTTGCAAGTCGGCGTCGGCTTGCGTGCTGCCAATCGATCTGAACAAAAAACGGAGCAACCATTGACCGGTTATCAGTTGCTTGTGCCAAGACATCAGGCTCTCTTCTTCTCTTTTCACCTTCCAAGCCGTTTGGTTCTATCTAAGCTCAATCGTAGCTAACTGTAATCTAACAATATAGGCTGTCGGTTGGCACAAACGTACATTGCGTCCTTCGATAATTGCGGACGCCTTATGCTAAAACCACAATAAATGCTGACCCTTTGAGATTGAGAAGCTGATAAGATTCTCCCAACCGGCTCTTGAAAGCGGCTGTTTTGAAGGAGATCTTGTCCAAGCATGTTTAGCCTTGACGTTAATGTTGCTGGGACATGAAGCTATAGTCTTTGCAAGAACGGCTTTTCCGAGTTCTATCGATTATCACTTTCAGATCACATGTAAAGGGTCGGTCCTGTGACCGTCATCAGCTGTAAAGCTCATTCTGTGTTCCCCCTTTTGCTCCAATGAGTCTCCTAAACCCTCGAACGCTCTAATCATTTATGGTTTGTGGTATGTTTCCTTGCCAAACTATCAGTGAACTAATGATTCTTTGATTAGGGTCTCGAAAGCAAAGCATCCAAAACTTTAGCGCTTATGCAACTTACACAAATCACGACAAATCAAGCCGGATGTCGAAATATTTCTGGCACTTTTGGTAGGCGCAATTGATGCTGGCTTCTATAGTTGAGTTCTTGTTTCAGGAAACGCGAGAACGACAAGTATGGACCAACCAAGTCGGATCTTGTGATCTTTCAACTTTTTTCAATAACACCAAATTGATCGCTGTAGTCATATTGACAGAAGACAACAATCTCACCACAACTCCGGAGGCTTTGACAATTCGTGGATTGTGGTAAGTGATACATAAATTGTATGTCATTGGAGCAAGTGCATTTAGGGGAGTTGGACACAAATCCAACAACGTCGCCACAATGTTCCTGACCACTAGACGAGTTCAAAACAACGATGAGACGTTTAACGTCTCCAAAACAATCGATTTTAAGGACTGCGCTCGACGTGCCGACTTCCTCCACGCCTTCAATTTGTCGTCCAACCCCATTCTCCTCCACACACAGCTCAACTACGTGATGTCAGGATCGCCAGATGAACTTCTCCTTCATCGCGTGGATGTGCTATCGCAGTACTCTACAATGCTCCCGACCGCTAAAGATGGCGTCGTCAAAACTCGCGGAAGAATCAGCTACGCTGGAGAGAGGAGAATGCCGATTCGCAGCTCCATGAGAAAGGGCGATCTTGAGAGCATCGTGTACCTATCCGGAATGAGTGGCTCCGAGTCCAGTAAGTAGTTGACGCTCCGCTTTCCTCATAAGTTTGGTTTTAGAAATCATTGAAATTCCCACTTCTTTGGGAATTTGAATTACGTCGACTTGGGACGTTGGAATGATGGCGCCTAGAGGCTGTTCCGTTCGGATCACATCAGCAAAGAAGACCATATGCTGATAGCTGATAAACAGTGTCTTGCGTTCATTTTTAGCCGCTCAAAACGCGGTAACTAAACATTAATAATTTGAAGAACCATCAGAATCGGGGTCGCCATGAATGTAACAATCGTCTTGAGTGTACATATAAGATGGATCGTAATCGCTACAAGTCCCGCAAATGCAGTTCCTAATCCATAAACTGATGCTCTTAACTCCTTGTCTTTCTAGTAGAAACGCTTCAATCCCTTGCTTCAACTCAGGCTGGTAGATCATGAAACGTCCTTTGTCGTCGCGTGGGAGAACTTCACAAATTTCGGTTTCAGTGATTGTCGTTCTAATGCCCAAAAAAGCTTTGACGAATCTTGAGTTCCAATCAGCGACTAGCTCCTTCAAACACTCGATGTCCATATTGAGATCTGAGTCGGTCAGGGTTACTGAGACCGATTGGTTCTTAGATCTTACAAAGTCCATCAAGTTCTTAAATATGGGTTGTTGCCACGCTCCAGTCAGCATTATGCCGCGCAAAGTGGTGCTGTTTTTCAACTGATCCAACAAGAACTCTTCTCCATGTTCGCCCAAGTAAGACAGATGGAGACCAGAAAAATAGACTTGCTTGTGGAAGGCAGTCAGGATCTTATCGTTGAAGCCGGGACACGGTCCCATGCCAAAATTTTGGCCGGGTCTGAGGAACTGGGCAATCGCATACTTCAGAACCAAAGTTTCCAGTTCCAACTCCGAGAACTTCTTTGACGTAACGCTGAAATTTTCCGAACTCCAATCTCCTTGGCCCACCTCAACATCCCTGAGTCGCACGAATCTCCGATCGAGCGCTTGGATTTGTTGGAAAGTCAAAGCTCTGGTGGTTTCAGTTGCGAACCTGAAGAGACAATGGAATCCAGATTCTGTCATTCCGACGTAGAACATGAAGACGGTCCTCTTCTCAGAATGTTCTCGGAACACATTTTCCCACTGCAGGTTCGAGAACGCGGGAATAGATTCCGGGAGCGTGTGGAAGGCGCCAACGACGGAGTCGACGAAGAGGTATGGAACGTGATCCATGGAGGAGCAGGGGGAGTCAATGAGCTTAGACGCGGAGAATAGGGTAGATAAGCTGAAAGGCAGAGGTGTTATTGGCGCCTTTGTGGCGACATTCTCACCTTGTTTCCGCTATCTCCGGATTCTTGAAACGCTTTGCTGCTTCCGCATCAGAACCGACCGGTGTACCGACATCAGAGAGTCTAAATGAATCTAACGGAATAGATGGGAGATCAGAACCTGTCTAGACGGACAAGAACATCGCCGTCTGATTCAAAATTAGCACTCGAGTCACGTGCGAACTCGGGTTTCGACACCCAGGCCGGACTCTGTCTGACCACAGATCCCACCGACCATTTCTGGCGGTAGCGTCCTAAGCAACCGGTCGGTTTTGACGTCAAAACACGACCGAATCTTCCATTGGCGATCGCTAGAAATGAGCGTTTTCAGACATCCGTTGGGCTACCAGGCAGGGGCTGTCTGGTCCAGAGCTTATCGGCCCACCTTACGCAGACGGATTCTCGTCCGTCTAGTCTGATATCTGATCACTTCTGTCTGGTTCCTGCCTCGAGTCGCCCCATCCACCGCATAGCCACGCTTGATTCATACCAACGCCGCAGCCAAGAAGCCCCCATTCTCCCCCAGCTTTGCTCTCTCTTAGCCGTGTTCAAAATCTTTTTCCTGATAAGATTTCTTATTAACTTTGAAAAATAAACCGCCATGTCGAATTGATAGACAGAGTGGGGCTCCAGAAGGCAACTTGGCTTGAATTGTAATTAGGTACAATAACGAGGAGGGGAAAACAAGAAAAACGTACAACCAGCAGGAGTTGAAGTGCACGATTAATTACAAAACATGCATAGTTATTACATAAATAAATAAAACATCTCAGATTCTGTCAGAATTAAAATCTGCAACGGCAGATGGGCTTCTGGCCGCTTCTTTAGGCCTTGACGGGCTTGCCACCTCGGCCGCCGGCGACCTTGTTGTTTCCGTTGCTGGTGGCGTTTCCGTTGCCGTTGTTGGGACGACGGCGAGGAGCGGAGAAGCCGCCGTTGGTGAGGTCGTTGACGACGGAGAGGTCTACGCCCTGGGCCTTCAGGTTCGCTTGAAGGCTGGCGTGGATGGCGGCGAGAGCGTCTGCGGAGAGGCCGTCGGATCCCATGACGAAGCCTCCGTCGTTGACGACGTTCGTCTTCGTTTCTGAAGAGATTACGGTAATTAAATTCGACTATGAAAACTGTTCTTACCCTTCTTAGGAGCCTGAGCGACGGGAGCAGGCGCAGGAGCGGCAGCCGGCGCAGCGGGAGCAGCCTTAGGAGCGGAGGCGATGCCGTTGGACACGGGCTCCGACTTCTTGGGAGCGGCGGCGGCCTTGGCAGCCGGCTTGGAGGAGGAAGCCTTAACGGCGACGATGTTTCCGAACGAGCGGAGAGGGTCCAGGATGCGCTCAGCGTCGTAGGAGAAGCGCTGGGTTTCTCCGAGAGCGCTCTGGGCAGGGATTCCGGCGAGGAACTCCTTGAGGGCGGCTTCGTCGGAAGGCTTCGACTTGATAGCGGCCAGCTCCTTGCGACGGGAGGCGAGGTATTGGTGTCCGGCGGAGCGGCTGCTGTGGATCTCGTTGATCAGCTCCGATTCGCGGTTCTGCACGCACTGGATGATGTACTGGCAGATTTCGTGGACTTGCTTCTCGGCGTCCGTGATCTGCCTATCAAACGACGAGGCAACCTGTTCGAGGTCCGCAGAATGCTGGCTGAGGTCAGCAGCGTTCTGGGTGGCGGGAGCCACTGAAATGCCGATATTAGGATCAGGATAATTTAAGACGACTTACCTTTCTTCTCCGGCTTGGAGACGGTCTCGGGAACTCGAGCAACGGACTTTACCGCAGGGGGCTTGGAAACGGCCACGGGAGTGGGAGTGCTCGCCGGCGTGGAGGAAGAAGGCGAGGCGCCTCCGTTGGACGACGCGGAATCCACGACGGCAGCGGCAGCAGCGGCCTTGGCCTTCTTCTTCTTGTTCTTCTTCTTGGCGGCGGCGGCTCCGGTGTGCTCCCAGGTTCCAAGCGCGTTCTCCCGGTCTTCGCAGAGGGCCTGGATCGCCTTCTGCACGTCCATGTCGTAGTTGTGCAGGACCAGGATGATGTCGGTGTTGCTGACGTCGTGGACCACTTCGCGGACCTTGGCGACGAGGGCGTTCATCATCTGCTTCTCCGACTGCGAGGACATCTTGGAATCTGACGGTAAAGAGAGTTGCCGAGGAACCTGGAATCAGAGAACACAATCAGTCGCCGAAAATGGAAATTTTATTCGTCCAGATGGCCGGAAATGGGCGAAAAGTGAACGGCGATTCACGCTAACGCGGCAGGAAGAAAAAAGCGGACAAAATGTTGAAGAAAACGGTTCAAAAAAGCGAAAAAAAAAGGTCGCGTGAAAGAAGAGCGTGGGAAACGTCATGCTGCAAAAGTGTGTCGCCGACGTGAGTCACAACGCATAGTTTGATCATGACGTGGTTGTGATCCGATTACGCTTGCACCTGGCGCTTTTAAAAGACGCGAAAACCACTTGTTGCCACGCAAACACCGCCTGAAAAATCGTCATTTCTCGCGCCCCGAAACATCCAGCTAATCGCCAATATTCCGACGCGTTCTTAAAACCAAAATCCAATTAATAAGCGGCTAAAACGCGCACGCGCGCTCAGCTGACCACCTCTCGGCTTCACCAGCGTTTTCCCACAAATCGGGGCCTAAAAACAGCGCCAGCACGCGTAACAACATCTAAGAAACAGCGCTTGCAGCGATTTCCCATCGCACGCGGCAACTTGAGAACGTTTCTTCGCGGAGAGTGGAAAAGTGGAGAAGCAGCGGCCATTCGACGCCCACAACAAGGTCGCCAGAGGTCGCGACCCCGCGAGAAATGGGAAACTGCGAAGAGCGGCCGTCGCGATGCTGATTTAAATAACAAAACGCGCTCAAATTCGAAAATATCCTGCAAAATCCCGCAAATCGCTTTCAGGCGTTTCGGTCTCACGACGTCGTGAGAAGAGCGGATCGCGTACAAAGAAGAGCGGCCGCTTCCAAAGAAGACGACGACGTTCTTAGGAAATGATGATGGCCTAAACGAGTGACGAGCGCCCGAAAACGACGATAATAATTAAATCACAGGAAGAATCATCGGCGGCTGCGTCCGAGATTGCGACCGCCGCCGCGGACGACGACTTCGATGAGCTGGTGATCAGAGCGGCGGCGGCGGACGGCCACGTCGCCGAACTGCCGCAGCCGTCTCACCTCAGTCTGTGGGATCGCGCTCTGTAGACAGGCGCACCGCCGAGAAGGAACGGGACGGACCCAGCAGAGAGAGAGACTGCCGAGAGTAGACCCAGACGAGACTTTCCGTGCGCCGCAGACCATCGGAGACTCATTCCGCCGCTCATTTTACAAGACATGGCTCGTGGAGGCCGGTCGGCCTTCCTCGGCCCTCTTCCGCTGCCACGTACTCCTTCGCTCTGTCCTTGTACGTGGTGCCTCCCCTCACTGTGCTAAAGCCCATGTACGGTGCAGGCCGACTGTGGCGGCGTCGGCGGTCGGGGTGACTGTGGGCATGTGTGCAGAGTGCTTGTGGCGACAGTGGCTGGCTGAGAGCGAGGAAGAGCGGCAGCGAGTGATCTTGCAGGTACAGTTCCCCTCTCGCAGACCACCACTAATTCGCCGAACACGCGACCGGCCAATTGGGGGTCTGTTGGCTGGCTGGCTAGGGGCTCGTCGACGGTCCTACAGCGATCGGGGGCTGGGAATCGAGGAGAGAGAGGGGGAAGACACGTCAGCCTTTCGGCAGCACCGACGTCGGCGGCGACGTGTGGGAGCGCAGCGAGGAAAGAATGAAGAAAGGAGAAGAACGGCGAAAGAACGGACCGCGACCACCGCGACGACGCCGGCGAGGGGAGAGTTTTGGAGATAAGGCCAGGCAAGAGCAAGTAGCACAAAGACGTCCGACGCCCCGAAGACGCTGGAATACGGAATGAAGGACGCAGAAAAAGGAGCGACCGACCAACGACGACGACGGACGACGCTTCGAATCTATCCAAGTAGTTTTTGGCTCTCGAGATCGATGAACGAAAGCAAACGAAAACGGGAGCAGGAGGTGTGACAACACATACACGGCACACGTTCCAAGATTATAATAAGCGACGTCTGAGATTGCTGTGGACACGAGAATTTGCTGGCTTTTTATGGGGAGAAGTCTGGGCGAGCGATGCAAAACGTGGTGGGAATTTCGGTTTCTAAGGAGAGGACAACTGAGGGACAATTTAGGGGTTGGTGCAGGCAGGGCTTATCTAAACTGGGAAGTGCAGAGTCGCATAACAACGAGATTGGGAGATCGGAAGGACTCAGAGATCATAGAAAAACCAAAAAGTGGTGTCTAGGGTTCCAAACAGCTTTCAAGACTCACTGAGCCAGACAGACACTAATTAGCTGTCTATCTAAGATTCACCTTCAGCGCGAAACCGGCTGGTCAGTTCCGACCGGTTCATGATTTCAGACAGTCTGAAAATGACTAGAAAGCAAAAACAGTCTGCTTCTCGCCCAGGCACTTATGTAGCTGACAACTACAAAATTAGACTACCGTAACCCCAAGCTAAGAAGCCACCGAAATGACAGCCAAGTTGACGTAACTCAAGACCCAAAGGTTAGGGTCACGAGCGTTTCACGCGTTCCCTAAGCCCAAAGCCAACCACCCTGGCACCAGATACCACCACGTACCGCCCCCGATCGCGCAGGCATGAGATTTTTACAATAAACTTTTTTGAGACCTCGAATGTTTGTTTTACGATTTCACATCGCTTGGGGATCGAGATTATGGCAAGCTCCAATAGAGATAATAGGATCAGGAATGCGCGGATTTTGGACGTTGGAACGCGACGAAGTTTTTGGAAAATGACTTCCTTGTGTTCCGAAAACAGCGAGCGGTGATTGACTAATTATCCCTAATGACCCTGTTTTGGGGTATGCGATTATGGGATGTGATCAGAACCGGTTTGGGAGGAATCTTAAAAAGTGAGAAGTGCATCGGAAATGTGAGAAGGGCGTTTTAGGACTCAAAGACGGTGCGAAGAGACCGAAAGGTGCTAAGGAATAAGAAGTGAGAAGGGTTACAAAATCACAAAAATTTGTGATTGACTGCGACCGAATTTGGAGCGAGTTTATGATCTCACAGAGTGACTGAGACTGGAGGCAAGGTTCAGAGAGATAAGCGACGCTGGCATGTCAAAGCGAGAGTCTTATCAGGTTCGCCTGGTCGGGAGGATTGTCAATCGGAGCCAGACACAGGATGGGTTCAGATGGACTGGTAATGTGGGACGGCTTAGGCAGTTTCACGATCGATCTTGGAAGCGCCGAAAGTCGGCAAGATACAGTCTAGTAGAGTAAGACAGATTACGGTAGATTGGGTCTAGTGAGGCCACGACCGGTGTTTTCAAAAGTATCAGGAAAAATGAAAATTGATTTTAGACAAAAGGCTGATTTCAGACGTCTGTATCGGACCAATTTAAGCAGTTGTGAGCGGATCGACTGGTCTAAGATCCTGCATTGTCACGTAGTTCTCATTTTGGCGTTTCACATCGGACCAACCGGTCGGAAATATCCAACAATGGACACAGACTAAAATCAGACTGCCAAGACGTCTAAAATTGAAGCGACAAAACTGTGATTTCCAGACTTTCCCAGCCAAGTCTAGACACAACCGAATCGAGGCCGCATTTCAAACATTACAAAAAAGCTTTTAGCGGTCGTCGCCGACGTCCACTCGAGATGACACTTGAACCATATGGATGTTGTAACCCGAAGATAAACATTCGTCATTATCTTGATTGATCACTTCCCGGATTTTATGCAAAAAAACTTGTGGAATTCGGTCAACTGCAGGCGTTCGCCTCGTTTGTCTTATCTACACCCTGGGGGTCTTTTGAGGGTATTCTTTGAATTTTTGAGTGGAACGGGCTTCCACGATTTTCATAAACATGGAAAGCGTTTTGAGGGCTTTGGAAATCCGGAAAAGAGGGATGGGAAGAACGCACTTTAAACCCCACACACACACACGAAGGAGTCCACGGGACAAAAACAGAGCGTCGAGGAACACCGTGTGATAAACAAATCAATCGGCCTAATCGCGCGTCGTCGCAAGCGGCGAAAGTTTGCGCTTCTGTCGGGGAACAAATCGCGCGAGAGGAATGCGGAAAACCGTCGTCGACAGGCGGCCACCGCACCCCACATGACAGGCTCCCGACTCTCCGCTCCGTGGTTGGTTGGCCTTCGGTCAGGGGTGAATGCACGTGCCATCTTGGTGCACGCAACGTGGGTGGCGCGGCCAGTCGCGCGCCTAAGAATTCATAGATTAGGAAGACTGCGAAGGGTTTCCGACGAAGAGGAAAAAGTTGCTAGATGCACGTAATCGGGGTTGGCGAGGGTTCGCGTGACCTCTGAAGAGGGGCTTTTAGGGGAGGATGGGTTTGGGTTCGTGAGGTCAGGGAGACATTAAGAAACATGTGACCAGTTCGGCACAAACGACAAAGTTAACCATAGAACTCTTTATCCAACAAATCTCCCCAACACCTAACTTCTTCAGATCTCAGATCAGAGTCTTCATCTTCAAAAGCTGGTAAACGGCTTCGACACGGCTGGTCAATAAGTCAACAGACTTCTGCAAGTTGTCAATCTTGGCGCTAAGATTCTGCTCCATAGTGCAGTAAAGCATTGGGGTCTTAACGAGAGCCAGAGGATACTGCGAGGGCATGTGCTGCTGCTTCATGTACTGGTTCATGTACGGCACGTTCAGATCGAGCCGGACGACAAGTGCGGTCGTGGGAACATGTTCAGACTTGGCCACAGAACCCTTAAACGCCTTGGCGTTCAGAGACGTAACGTTAGCTTTCCACTCTTCCTTGTCTTCGGGCAGGCACATGTCGTCAGGGCAAACGGTGTAGGTATCTTCAATTGCAGGCAATTCAAACTTAAGAGGAACAAGGCTGACGAGTTCCGAAGGTTCTAAAAGGGAGGTACGGTAATTTAAGACTTTCCAACAGTCAATTATACCATTGATGGCATTGTGCATGGTGATCGTAGTGACGACTTCGGGATTTACGAAAGTGTAGGTGTCGATCCATTCTTGGGAAACTTCCAGAGCCTCAGGAATAAGGCACATATGTGCCGGGTTCCTATAGAAATACTCCTTCGGACAAGTGTCATTCGCTGGAAGGTCACTTGGGACACTTGTTTCAATACTGTCCAGGTTGAATGGAAGTCTCACCATATCCGTGAATATGACAGATAGCAGTAAAACAGCCATTAGTCTAAAATTATCGGGTAAGTTTGAAATGAAGAGGATTTCGACTTACGCTATAGAGGAAATAGACATTCTGGACATCTTGGAAGGCTTCACAACGTCTTCCAAACCCTCGTTGATCAATGCCATCCTGGCATTGTCCTCGGGTTCTTCTTCGGGTCGACTCGGAGCGGAGGGGCATGGCGTCGGCTCCGGATCAACTGTTTCAACAACAGGAGCCACTGCCTCCACGTGAGTTACAGTTTCGGGCTTTTCAACCACTTCAGCTTCGGAAGGTTTGGGTGTGTCAACATTTGGTGAAGCATCCGATTGGCTAGCAGCCTTAGTCTCAGCCTTCTTCTGGTTGAACTTGGCCCACTTCTTGGACTTGTTCTTTCCCATGATGCTGAAGGCTGATTGGACGAATGCAAAGGTTGATGATTTAAGCTTGTGTTGTGGGTCTTAAATGCTGGCAGGTCGCATTGAATAGGGTCTCCTTGGCATGGCATTGACTTGGATATGGAGGGTTTGCATTGCCTGATACTGCATCACTTTCAGTGTTTCCGTGGTTCTGAGACACTCTTAGAAATGCAGACGTCTGAGAATTAAATGAGGCAGAAATGCTGTCCACAGCAGTGTCTATAAGTTTCATTTTTCGGTTGCCAGACTCATCGACCGGTCGGTTTTGTCCTGAAACCGACCGGTAAACAATCTCTGTGATCTCCAAATGAGTCATTTTAGACAAGTTTATTTCAGACATATTTTAGACCATCCTTGCTTCAGACACAGAAAGTCTCAATTGCCTCAAAAACGTCTAAATCAACTTCTAAACAGACACTGCCAAAACGAAAAAAATTAGGCTGAACCGGGGTTCGAACCCGGGACCTCCCGCACCCGAAGCGGGAATCGTACCACTAGACCATTCAGCCGATAATTTATCCCATCTAAAGTTCTTTTATTCTAATTTTCACGTTTTAAAATAGCCGAAAATACGCAAAAACGTTATTGCTCTACTTGCTGGCCTGACTAAAAGTACTTCTAAAATATCGCTTTTTCTGTCTAAAAACCAAAGATAATAACTTTTAAAAAATTTTTAAAAAACCTAAAATGACCAGTTCGACCCTTTGAATTCCGAAAGACCCTCGCACATCCCGTAACTTGTCATCCGCTAACTCCCAAAAGGTCCCACAGCGACCCCCTGCCTCTCTCTCTCGGCTCAACTGTACAGCACTCCAGCAGATGAATCACAAAGGAACGGCTGGCGGGCTCTGTGCAGCTGAAACCAGGCTATTGTGAGAAAGGTTGCTCTATGCTTCCAGCCATACTTCTATATCATAACTCCTCTGCCCAAGACTCCCTGAAGCCATTCAGTTGACTCCCCCAATCCATTCCAAACCACAATAATCCTTTAGGTCGCGTGCCAGCTGGATATTATTAACCAGCGTTGTCTGTTTGTGTGTCGGGTTGTTTTGCTCTCCGTTACGCGTATTCTTTGCCACTTTCGCTAGGTCGTGTTTGTCCGGAAAAGGCGACAGCTTTGCTGAGTTTCGGGCTTGTTTGGGAGTCGAGAGGAGGATTGCGAAATGGCGGAGTTTCAATGTGGAGACGATGTATCTGCTGCATATTTTAGTCCTGCACATTGCCTAATCCGCTGCTGGACTGAAAAAATATTATTCGCAACCAGTCAAAACCTGAAAATTATGCAAGGTTCAAGTATTGATCGGACTGGGAAACACGTCGAATCTGGTCTTTGTTTGGTCTTATAGGTCGTAAATAGCATATCGGGTTCAATTCTCGGGATTCGTATTCTTCAAGTGCCTTGGGCTTGAATTATTGCTGAACCTAATATCGAACTTTGTCCTTATTCTTGGCTATATTAAAATCCAATCTAAACCCGAAAGCCCCCAATATTAAACCCAAGTGCCCCATGGTTTGTCCTTCTCCCTATCGATTGGATGCCTCTTCGCCGCCGACTCATAGTTAACTCCTCATTTTAGGAATGCGCGCGTGAACGGCCCCCGGAGAGAGGAAAGGCGAACGCGAGCAAACAACCCCGACGCCATTTAAATCAAATTCAGAAACGGTTTTATCGATTTTGTGACGCGTACTGTAGCACAACACCGAGCAGCTGTGTGCCTCCTCCTCGTGTTCAAGGCGTTTGAGGACACGTCATACCATCTCCGATTTCTTTCCATCACTGCTTCTCCTCGACCGTTTTTTCATGATCCCCATGGTTTCAGATTCGCATCCGCGTATGCGACAGAGTCTGCGTTTCTCGAAGATCCGAGACACGACGACCGTCGACGAAGACTCGCCACTGATGGGCGATACACCTAGTACATCCTCGGCCGACGACGCGTACCTGTTGCCGACCACGTTCACTTCGTCTTCGACGCTCGGATCCAGACGGTCGCGTTTGTCGCGCTTTTGCGACATGTTCTCGTGAGTTTTCTTGGAGTTTGTCTTTGAAGTCTAGACGAGGGTCAGCGAGTCTGGAAACGTGAGAAACGGGCCGGTTACGTGGGATTCAGGAGGTGGAAATGGGGTTTGGACAGACGTTGATTGGATCAGTGTCTAACAGACAACCAAATCCGGCGTTCCAGACGGTCCCTGTAAAAACGGCAAGGTTGCGATCAGTGTCTGTCGGATTCAGACATTCCCGTGTTCCAGACACTTCTTGGCTCAGACGTGCCTGGGGTCCATTTGAGTCTGAGACGACAATCTGAAAGACGCGTCGCGATTCGTCTTGGAAGTCTAGCCGAGGGTCGGTTACGTGGGATTCAGAAGGTGGAAAATGGGTCTGGGCAGACGGAGCGTGGGTCAGCTAGTGTCTGTCAGACAACTGAGTTCACCGTTTCAGACAATCCTGTATTCAAACGGCAGACATGTCTGGAATCGATTTGATTTTCAGACGTCTATGTGTAGTCCAGACTGAATCGTTTTAGACGTCTGAAACTCGGATCTTTCTTGCGAAAATCGTTTTTGAGTCCAGGAGATGTCTGAAAACGTGTCTGAAATTAGCTATCGCCCGTCTGGACCGTATTTTCAGCGCCTACGGCGCTCGTTTTGGTCGATAAATCCTTAAAATCGCTGTTTTTCGTGATTCCTTCGAAGTAGGCTTCAAAGCAAGCGAGCGGAAGGTCGCCAGGAGCCAAAACAGTGCCCGAATCCATGAAAATCCCGTTCGCAAAGCCCACATCGCTTCCATCGACTTTTCACGCCGGTCTCGACTGGAAATTCATGCGACTTTCGAAAGCATCTTTTGCATCTCTCAATCGCCTCGTTGGCAAGGATTTTGGCTTCGATTTCCGGCGATTTGTGGGTGCGTGATCGATCGCGACGTGGCGGTGAATTGCTCGTGGAAAGGTTGTGGCGTGGCTCCAATTTCGCGCGATTTAAAGGGCTTGCTGGCCATCAAAGATGCTGATTTCGTGGTTTCATTTTGGTGTAAATTTCGCGCTTGGGAATTTTCAAAATTATCCAAAACGAATCTAACCATTTTTGGCAGCGTTTTACAACCCGAAGACTCGGTTTTAACCTGGGAGTGGCGGTCAAACCGCGCTTTTAATTACTCCCAGCCTGCAATAAACCAACCTGGTCGCGTCGGCGGAAGTCCAAATCGCCCATTATTTGTTCGCGAGTCCATTTTTCAGCGCAAAAACCTTCTCTGAAATCGATCTCGCTTCCTCCGACCGAGCGTCATGGTGACCTTGGCCTAACTATTTAACACCGTTGTCCGTCTTTCCTTACGCCGCCATCGTCGTCATCGTTGGGCGTCGGAAAGGGAGAAGAGGGAGGAAGTCGGGGGAGAACTCTTGTGTTATGACAAGAGCGCGAAAATGTCGATGTAGTGGCATTTTATAGCGCGTGAAAGAAACCGCGACGATTTCGCCGTGTGAATTTATGAAACAGGGCGCCGTATTGTGTTGTTTGCCTCGAGCCCCTCCTCCACGGCGTGCCTTTAGCGCTGCTGATGCTCTGCGGTGAGGAGACTTATCCTCGCGCTAATGCGATTGATTCACGCACGCGAGCTGCTCTGCCTCCACAGCCGGCCGACTGTCGGCAGATACCAATATGTTAATTGACGTAAATGATGATTTGTGAGCTGTGTGTGGCTCAACAGCGCACTCTTTTTGTTGGGAGAGATTCGAACGACCGCCCGCACACAATCCTAAACGATGTTTTTATTCCGCCGCTGGTCGGACAAAATTTACATTAGCGAAAAGCCGGAGTCTCGGCGTCGACTGTAAGTGGGATCTGGCGTTAAGTGCATTCCTTTCTCCTTAGTCTCCTATCGCTATTCTTAGATCCTCTTTTCTCTATCGCTTCTTATCCCCATCTAATTTATGTGGTTCAGCTTCAGATGCTGTTTGAACATGTTCCGGCGGAAAAGAACACTTCACTCGCGAACGCTCAGGATCGGCCATGGACCTGTGCTCGGAAGCACGCACCACTTCGCGAAGAATGTGGTTTGTAACCAGAAATACACCATACTCACGTTTTTACCATTGGTAAGTCATCGATCCTTATGAAATTCTTAGATTCTGATTCTCCTAATTTCAGGTCCTGTTCCAACAATTCAAATTCTTCCTTAATTTATACTTCCTCCTGATGGCCTGCAGTCAATTCATCCCGGCGATCCAGATTGGCGCACCCATCACGTACTGGGGTCCTTTGGTAAGTTTCTCGTTATCTCTGCATCGATTCTAAAACTTCCGAATTTAAGATTTTTGTTCTAACGATCACAATTTTCCGTGAAGCCATTGACGATTGTGTCAGATGGGTTCGTGATCGCGAAGTCAACTCCGAGCAGTACGAGCGCTTAAAAGACGGCGGAGGGACAGAAACTATCACCAGCGCGTAAGTTACATTTATTCTTTGCGACTTCTTCTCATCTGAAACGCTTCAGGAATATCAGAGTTGGTGATCTGATCATCATACCCAAGGACAAACGCGTTCCAGCTGACGTCGTCCTTCTCCGGACCACCGAGAAAAGTGGAGCTTGTTTCATCAGGACCGATCAACTCGACGGAGAAACCGATTGGAAACTGAAGATCGCCGTGCCGTTCACGCAGAGCCTTCCTAATGATGATGTAAGTGCAGAGAGTAGCAAGTCTAGACAGAAGCCGGAAATTGAGACAAGTGGTGTTCTGGAGTACGTCGAAGAAACTGATGCATTTGAAAAGAAACGGGAGATGAGACCGGTCGGTGTCTATAAACCGTCCAGACACAAATGGCATCTTAAACAATCGGTGTGTAAATACCGGTCGTTTCTGACGATATTGTCTAGACCTATTAGACCGTATCAGACACCGACCGGACACCTAGCTTCGTTTCTTCGAAATGTAGACTATTGAGACTATGACCATTCCCAGACACAATTCTAGACATTTCCCATTTCAGGCCGTGATGTCTCTCAACTGCGAAGTCTATGCCGAGAAGCCACAGAAGGATATCCACGCCTTTGTCGGCACGTACAAGGTCAGCCAGAACGAAACGGTCCAAGACGGTTCGCTCAACGTGGAAAATGTCCTCTGGGCCAACACGGTCTTGGCTAGCGGACGCGCCATCGGTCTCGTCGTCTACACTGGACGTGAAACCCGCGCCGTTATGAACAC
Source organism: Steinernema scapterisci (assembly GCA_000757745.1). NCBI lineage: Eukaryota > Metazoa > Nematoda > Chromadorea > Rhabditida > Steinernematidae > Steinernema > Steinernema scapterisci. Next base: position 21,688 of record KN166906.1, on the reverse strand, counting down.
CACTGTTCCGGAAAGCAAAGTCGGTTTGCTCGACTTGGAGGTAAGCAGAGATCTTTTAAACGGAACATAACGTATTATCTTTAGGTCAACAACCTGACCAAAGTCCTGTTCTCCTTCGTCGTCGTCCTGGCTGCCGTGATGGTCGTCATGAAGGGCCTGGATCCTCTCTGGTATCGCTACTTGATGCGATTCATCCTGCTCTTCTCGTACATCATCCCCATCTCGCTCCGAGTGAATCTGGACATGGCGAAGCTTTTCTTCGCATGGCAGATCGGACGTGATAAGGAGATCCGCGAGACGGTCGTCCGCAGTTCCACGATCCCTGAGGAACTCGGACGAATTTCGTTTTTACTTTCGGACAAGACCGGAACGCTCACCAAGAATGAAATGCACTTTAAGAAGGTAAGATTCCGTGCTCATTCCGAGATCTTAACGAGTCCTCTTTCCAGATTCACCTCGGCACCGTCGCCTTCAGCAGCGACTCCTTCGCCGACGTCAGCAACCACGTTGACATGGCTTACAAGGGCACCATTGCGAAGAACTCGTTCTCCATGAAGGTCCAGTCAGCCGTTGAAGCCATCGCGCTGTGCCACAACGTGACTCCGATCCAGGAGGCCGATGGCACCGTGTCGTATCAGGCCGCCTCTCCGGACGAAGTCGCGCTTGTCCAATGGACGGAGCACGTCGGCATCAAGCTGAACCATCGAGATCTTCACTCGATGGAGCTGCAGCTCCTGAACGGCACCCGCAAGATGTTCCAGATCCTCCACTTGTTCCCGTTCACCAGCGAATCCAAGCGCATGGGAATCATCGTCAAGGACGAAACCACGGACGAAGTTTCGCTGCTT
>KN166901.1:11163-23740 GCA_000757745.1 Steinernema scapterisci | reverse complement strand
GGGCGGCTGCCGACGTGCTCTCGCTGCAGACGCCTAAGTGCACCTCCATGACAGAACCAACCCTTTATAGTGAATTTAGCTGTCTTTTCCCGAACGGCGTCCTTCTGCGGATTTTTCGAGCAAGAAGTGGTCGGATTCCACTGCGTAGTGTGGTAGAGACTCTTATGGGTTCAAGACAGCTATTTTGATGGTTTACAGCTTTTTTGCGCCTGGTCTTCACGATGTCGGGCAGCAAGAATTCCAAGTCTGCGCGCTACTCTAATACCAGCGTTGGCTGCAATCCGGGCTGGGTGAAACCCCACGCTTTCTGCGAGGGCATAGTTTTGTTGCTGTCGGTGGGCTTATGGGTCTGGTTCATTTGGCTGTATCGACGGCGCAATCGCTTAAGCAGAGGATCATTTTGTTCTGGTTCAAAAGTGGTTGCGTGAAGAGGTGGGTTTCATGAATGATCCTTCGCCCCTGACCTCATCCGGTAAAGGAAAATTTGGCGAGGGTCATTCATGAGAATTCCTTCTTCTCCGTCTGAAGCGACTCTGGCTTGAAGCGTGTATCCCGGGCTGCAGGAATTCTTGTTCCCGATCCATACCGCCATGCTTCTAGAGCCCATGAACCCCAAGCGAATGAATCTAACCCTTGCTGTCTTTCCACGTTTCAGGGGACTCAGACAAAGTCTAAATCTTCGCTTAGAAGTGTAGGTTTCACTGGCTGCCTAGTTGAGAATTTTGGCTACTAAGGGTTCAAGTCTGCCGTGAATGTTTCGAACACGTCAAGAGGTTTCCCATTTTTTCCGCGAACCTCATGGTTAGGTCGATAACGCTTGCGCAGCAGACAATTGAGGCCCGATCTCCTGGTTTGTGTCAGCGACTCATTTTGCTCGCAGCTTGCAGAACTTGGCATCTATTCGCTCTTACTGCGCAAACTAATAAAGTCCGGGTAAAAGGTAAGCGTCTCTCTGATCTGGTATGTAACTTGTCAAAATAGCTGTCTTGTCATTTGAATCCAAGAATAAATGTTTGTGATTAAGATTGAAAACATGTTGTATGCTACAGATATTTGTCTATGACGTCTCATGCTAAGGTTATGATAGAGGTATGAATTATGATAAGGTCAGCGCTAGCGACACAGATAAGGGCATCCTCAAGTAGTGAGATCGTTTTTTGGTTTCAACTTACGACCAGAAATGGCGGTTTCCTTGCCTTAGGATATTCGACGATTTCCCGGTTCAGACCTGAATATCCAAACATTACGAATTTACAAGTTCCAAACTACACAATTCGTGTCGGCGACGTCTTTAGTTCAGTCCACGAGGCGTTGATATGTCACGCATTTAGAGCCTGTTCTGAGCACAACATGTTTTTGATGTTTTCCCAGAGTCTAGACATCAATAACCAAAGATTCCATTACCGTAAACAGCTACTCACTTTGAAGGATTCCTCACGCTTGCGCGGAAGATCTCAGAGCCTTAGAAGTAGCCATGAAGTGGTCAACTCACTTTCGTCAAGTGGAAACCTTAATTTTTGTTACAGAGGCAAACAAAGAGCTTGTTCGCACCTTAGGTATACGGTATCGTCTGCGTTCTGATAGAACTTTATTAACCTCAAAAGTCAGAAAGACACATGAATGAGATCCGATATTCTCTTGCCCAGATCGAACATCTGGAACAGGCTGCCCATCTCCGCATCCTCCTTGAACCTATTGGTCATCCTCTGGACCGATGGGATCATCATGAGTAGCCTGCTTAGCCTAACCACGTAGCAAGGGATCTTCAGGACCTCCTTGTAGTAGTAGGACAACTCGATCGTGACTCGATCTCGAATTTGATTGGCGACACGTTCGCAGCTTTCGTTCTGGCCTTCGTAGCCTGAAACTGGAGGAATTAGGAATTCTGAAGAGTCAGGATAAGGATACCTCGACCCCAGAGAAGCAACGTTATCAATGCAGCGAATTCCAGGTCCGTGATTCCGATTTCCCGGAACGGGATCATGAGATTCCGGATCAGGAGGTGCATGGACGGCCTCAGCATGTCGCCGACTTCTTTCCGCGAGTATTTCGTCGATTCGTCGTGGAAATAGTGGGCTGGATTCTCCATATCGATGTACTCGTTAGTGGGTAAGAACCAGTGGTCGTTTCGGTCGTACATGTTGATACTACGGTAGCTGCCTTCGGTCACGACTAGGGGTACGAAGAAGGTCCGGACCAGGAGCCACTAAAGAGTCAAATTACGAAATCTTGAAACCCAAAAGATAAAAAAAACCTACCCTCTGAGTCTCGGGCAGTTCCTTGAACTCATCGAAGCTCTTCTCCACCAGCGTGATGACCAACGGAACCTCCGCATACCACGCTTCCGACGTCCTACTAAAGTGCCCAGGCCTGGGATTCGCATGGACGATATGAGCCCTGGGCCGAGCTTCCAAAAACTGCTCATAACAGCGCCTCACACGGTACAACGTCGGCATCATGGACTCCTGGTCGCTGGCACAAGTGTTCGGGAAACATGGATCCGAGAAGAACAGGGATCTGTATCTTTCGGGAATCTCAATTGGCTCCGTTTCGTAGGCACGACCATCGATGGAACGCTCGTCCACGGAGCCTCCACGGCGGCCGATGGCATCTCGTTGGTGCTGGACGGCTGGGAAAATTGGGATTAGAGGGTTTAAGGGATGCATTTCATCTTCACTCTGGTCATCTCAGGCGGCTGTGAAACGTTTCACGAGCCCTAAGCACCTCCTCGGCAACGATTTAAACGTGTTTTGACCTTTGCGAATCTCCCGTTTCCGGCCAAAACCCACCCGGCCAAAGACCACCTTTCGTCTCACCCTTTGACTCCCCCACTCAATCATCCAAAAAGTGCCGAAATCTAGGTCGAAACCCGTTTCTAGTTTGTATTTTTCTTTACATCTTACGCGAAACGCGCCCATCTCTCATTCCTCGCCCATAAATCACAATTCGCTCCCCTCCCACCCCATATTTTGTCTTTCATAGAATCGATAAAATCAACTTACAAGTGATTTTCATGCCCATCCGGATGCACTTCTTGAAACGGCAAAATCGACACATACATCTCACGGCTGAAACGAGGTCATTAAAACCCAAAAAAACGGAGATAAACCACGACTTACACTTGTCGACCTCACATCGCTCGTGTCCCTGATGACACCTGTAGCTCTTTTTCATCGAGATCGACCTTCTGAAGAAGGCGGCGCAAGCGCGACACGTGTGGATCCCGAAATGATAACCGTCGGACTGATCTTCGCATATCCGGCAGATCTTCGAATTCGGCGTCTTCGGAGGGGGCATCGCAGATTGTAGCGATGGCGATCTTAAACACAAACGGGAGCTGCTGTTGCTGTCTGTTGCTGAAACGAGTTCCCGGGAAATCGATCGATTTTAGAGAACTGGCCAGTCAGACGCTGTGCTCACACATAATGATATCACAGTTTATGTCCGCGTTAACCCGCAACGCTAAGAGCCAGATAAGACACAGCAATCCAATAAATAAGACGTGAAAAACTCCAATAAATATAGCACAAAAATCACAAAATCTTGGCAGGTCGATACGCATTAAAGATCTCTGAGTCCCGCGCTGATGGTTTAGGAATCGTATTGTACACACACAGCATGTTCTCGTACTCCTTGACAGCCGCTTTCGAGACCGCCGGCGTCTCACACTACAAAACAGAGGGCGCGCGTACGCGCGTCTCTCGTTAGAACACAGGCTACAAAAAACAGAAATCAGTACCTGGAAAGTGCTATCAAGCGTAAACAGTGACGTCGGCTTCAGTTCGACTGTCGTCGACATCGTCAGAAGGTCGTCGTTGAACTTGGGACGGCTTGGGACTTGAGAAGCCTCAAGATTCTCTGTCGTTTTTCGGGGGTTCCGCTCGCCGAGCTTCGCGTAGGTACGGTATTTCAGGAGGTCTTGGTCCGAGGGACGAGAAATGTCCACGCCGTAGCCTTCTTTCATCGTTTTCAGGCCGATGGAGAGCGCGGAGTCTAGGGACCTGCCTGAAATTAGACGAGTTAGGGGTCAGACAGACAAAAGAAAGACGTCTAGAATTTGTGGGCCTGGGAATCAGGGTTCTGAAAGCTCATTTCAGCATGTCAAAATGGAAGAAATCGGTTGCTTTTGGCCACACATAGACAGGGGATATGTCTAGAAAGGGTGAGAAACAGACACAAAATCAGACAGACCAGACATTTTTGAACATGAAGTAAACGACTAGACTTTCACCATCTGATCCGGACTGTCTAGACAGATCTGACTTTGGAAACCCTATTCCAGATATGCTCGCCACCAGACGTGAGACAAAACGTGAGACAAGTCGTCTAAACAGACGTAAACCAGACATTTTCAAGATCAGCAATTGGCGACCTAATGACGGCCAGTCGAGTCTAGACAGGGAGGACGTCCAGATCTTTCTGTCTAGCCTATTCCGGCTCTTGGAAATGCCCAGGCTAATTCGAAATCCTAGGCAGAAAAGACTAAACGTCCAGACACTGTCTAGACTTTATGAGACACACCCGAAAAAGTCCGTCTCCACGTTAGATGAATCTAGACATGCGAGTCGTCTAATTGCAAACAGACCCAGACTGACATGACCATTATTCGACCTTTCAGACGAGACAAATGTCGCAATGGTCAACTAAAGCAGACGCCCCTAGCCTGTCTGGAACGACCGATCGCGACCACAAATCGACCGGTCTCTGGTTCATTTCCGCCCGGAATGATCCCCATTCAGACCACCAATTCCGCCAATGAGACCGCTGCCAGTCTAGACTGTTTAAGTCTACCCTCACTGCCCTTTAAAACCCAGATACACTTACTCGTCGTTCCCCTCAAAGGCGGCTTCATATTTCCCAAAATAGGTTTCGTGATTCTTAGGAAATCCGGCGCGTACTCGATCTCTTCGTCATTGTTAACCAAATCCGCATCGTCTTCTTCATCGTCATCGTCGTCTTCCAATTCGTGCTTCTTCGGCTTGGATTTGAACTGCGCCATCGTGGGTTCGGACTGAAATATTTCAAACTCAGACATGTAATTGGCCTCAAATCCTTACAGATTTGAAGAGCTTCATAAACGGTGAATTGGTGTTCATTTCTTGGTTGATGGACTTGATGGAAATCGTCCTGGTGATCGAGAATTCCCGGCAGAGGATGTCGAATTCGGATAAACGGAAACAGCGGTAATTCTGGTCGAACAGGTCTGGAAATACACGTTTAGCAAAAGAGAAAATTTGGTCCAATCTTACCCATCTCTTCCTTAATCTCCTTCTTCGACTCTTGGCTACAAATCGACGCCGTCCGGCCATTCCATGACCTCTCCTCGAGGATGTTCTCAGATGGGTCTTCCAACATCCAAGCACAGTAATCCGCCGTCTGCTTGAACCCGATCGGGAAATGAAGATAATGGTCCGTTGGGAGCTCCCAAATTGGGATTGCGCAATTGATCCTCGGCCTGTAGATACCCAAGAACAGGTTTATTCCATGCTGCTTATCGTAGTCGCTGAAGGTGTTACTGTAGTAGCGCTGGATCGTCTGAATGGCGTCTCGGCTTCGTTCCTAAACTCAAGATTTTTAAAACCCAAATTCCAGACATTTACTCACCTGAAAAGCGGCAGTTTTCTTGTAAGTCTTGACGGAATGGACGAGATGGGATCCGGCGTACTGTTGCGCCATGGTATCTCCGTGCTCGTCAAACATTTCTTCGAAAATTCGGCAAATTTCTGACGCCGGAGAGATTATGGGCTCTGAGACGAGGCCCATCGAGTAGAGCTGGCATCCGAGCGCCACCTTTCCGATTCCAAACTGGGCCACGTTCGTCCGATCGAGACAGTCAACGCAGTTGGTGCGGGAGACGCCTGTCTGAAGAAGAAAACGGCCGTTTTCCGCAATTCGAGCTTCAAATTCTTCCATCAGAGGATGGGGTTGGTCCGTTCGGTTATGCAGCGTTTGGAAGGACTGAAATTAGACATTTTATTAGACGTCTGATTATGCGTTTGGTAATTAGAGGTATAACAAGGTGGGTCAGAGATTAGAGAGAGCCATAATGCGTTTGACAGTCTGTCTGCTATATCAAAAACCTGATTTTGAGATTTCAGTGTCTGTAACAGGTCATCTCTGACTATCGGACGACCGGTCGGTTTTGGCACGGAAACACGACCGGTCGCTCTCCAATTCACCGCTAAAATGATCGGCGTCAGGCACAATGAGTTTACAGACAGATGCCGTCCGCTCGATGCCTTCTTCCGATCTAATTAAAGCCAATTTGGCGCTGTCTAGACCCGCTATCTCAAAGTGCCATTGCCTAGACAGATGAGACTAGAACAGACAGATCTCCATAAACCCATTTCACCTCACGTCTAGACATACCTGGAACCATCCATGGCTAAGAACAGCCCGAAACCCAATCTCTTCCAGCTTCGGAAGCACCAATCCCTTCTTGTTGCACCGGGCGACATCGAAGGCCAAATACCCGATCTTCTCCTTAACCGGCACAAACAGGTTCAGGTAGTCGACGGCCTTCAAGAATCTGTCGTGGAGGATAACTTCATGTTGACGCTTCTCCCTCCTCTTCACCAGATTCATCACGATGATCGGCGATCCGTATTTCTTCCTTAGACCACGGAAATGCGCGGCAGCAGTGGACGCATGAGGCTCGTGGATCTCGATCCTGATGATCGGCTTTCCTACGACGCCTCTGGTGGCAGGATCCTGGGACCAGATGAGCGGAACGGAGCCTCGGCGCTGGACGAAGGAGCTGAACTTGCCGTAGCGGAGATTTGGAGATGAGGAGACTTCCCAGACAATCTGTTCTGTCTCTACTTCGTTGGCCACGTCTCCTAAAAAGTGTGGGTTACGGTAGGTTCAAGAGACAAATTAAGATACCTTTGAGGTTGGCTCCTCGTTTCAGGAAGCGCGTTCCCGCGTACTCCGCGGATCGGCGGCCAATTAGGGTCAGCGAGATCTTGGCACAGTTTAGGCAGACGTAGAAATGACCTGAAAACAAGGAAAAGTCTCAGGATTCTCCGCAAACTTTGATCCCTACCAATGTGTCCATAAATGATGTTCTGAAACCACTTCTCGCTGACCATATTCCTCCTCAACGGCTCCAGCAAATACCGATTCCAGATGAATTTCGAGTCCGGCGCAGCTCTTGAACCGTCTTCTCCGGCTAGCGCGTTCTCTTGGAATGTCCGACTAAGGTCGTACGTGTAGGAGAAGTAGAAATCCGTCTTCAGATCCACGGATTCAAAAGCCTTCTTGTATTTCATCTCTTCTAGGTTGTCGGTGGGAGGAATCCCGGATGGCACGTAGATCATCTCCACATTTTCGATCTTGAAGATTTGGTGGTAGCCGATTTTCAGCACTGGACGGGCTTCGGTGATTACCTGAAAACGAACTTTGAGGCTAAATATTCCCGAAAACCCAACATACCACGAGATAGAACCCATGAAGAAAGCGTACAGCTCCGATGATCCCAAACGCGTCCGTCACGGCCTCCACAATCTTCGGCGTTTCGGCTCCAGCGCCTCGTCGTCGATCTGCTTTCTGGAGAACTGAAATAGTTCAATATTAGCTCAATCTTCTCCCAAAATGGCTTACTGGAAGATCCAGAAACTGTCGCCAACAGCTCCTTGATTTCAGCCTTCGTGTAGACATGATCAGGCTCGCCAAGTTTCAGATCCGCCGGCTCGGTCCTATCGATCTTCAGCAGGTGGAATCGCGTATCCGAAATGTTTCCACCGACGATGTAGAAGTGCGTCGGCGTTTCGTAGATGCTGATCTTCCTCAGGAGCATCGTGGACACGTCGAGAGGAGGACGAGCAGCGTCGACCGGTGGGCTGATTGTGTCAATACACGCCGGCGCGAACGTGAGATGTTTACCGACGTGCAGGCGATAGTGTGAATCATCTGGAACGGTTATGATTAGGATGTGACAGATAGCAGCGCTTTAAGAGAAAAGTGGAATGGCTGCCTGAGAGATACCTACGGCTTGTGAAACGTTTCACAGACCTCCGCCGTCATTCCGCTTTCTCACGACCACTCCCTTAATCCCGTTTCGGCCAAAATGAGCTCCATCCCCCTCTCCAGACGTCTACTTTGACCTCGACAGATGTCTGCAATATCAAACTGTCCCCACAGATCAATACAAATCAACATGCTCATCCCTCTACCGTAACCCTTACAACTAAATCTAAATATGATCTCGATTTCATCGTCTCAAAAAGCAAATTCAACGCATAAAGTCATCTTCTTTAATTTATGTAACCAACAACAATGAAATAAAATTAAATCTTTAATAACTGCGGCCAAACAGTGTGAAGAATTGGGCCTTCTGTCCACATCCAGGATGGATGCACTTCTCGGGGAGCGGTTCGCTGGGTTGCTCGAGGGGAATGCACAGCGACTTGCCTCCCATGGCAGCTTGTCCAGGCTGGCAAGCGTCTTCTCGGGCGCTCTCCTCCTTAATCTTGTCTTCGCACTCGGGGCGGCCACAGAACGGCGACAGCACGATGCACTTCTGGTCGAGCATGTTCGTGAACTCGTTCCAGTCCAGGCAGATCTTCTTGTGCTCGTCGCGAGCCTTCTCGACTCTGGAAATGGGCACTTTTAGGAGGCGAAAGTGTGGTTGATAAGCTTACCTTTCGTACATCGCGTTGTGGATGTCATCCATAAGGGTCTTGGTGGCCTCGGCGAGGTTTTCGAGAGGCATGTCCTGCTTGGTTCCGTTGTAACGGAGGACAGCGGTAACCTGGCCCTTCTCCAAGTCCTTGGGACCGATCTCCATGCGGATGGGCACACCCTTCATCTCCCAGTGGTTGAACTTCCATCCTGGAGAGTAGTTCTCGCGGTCGTCGTTGTGAGCCCGGATTCCGGCGGCTTGGAGGGTCGCGGCGATCTCGGCAGCCTTCTGGGTGAGCTTCAACTTGTTTTCTTCGGTGGTCTTCGCGGTGATTCCGACGGCCATCACAATAACCTGAAGGGAACAAAGGGGTCACGAAGGGAGAATTTAGAAAGTTGGACTCACCTGGTGCTTGGATACTCGTGGGGGCATTACGAGTCCCTTGTCGTCACCGTGGATCATGATCATTCCTCCGATCGTACGGGTGGAAAGACCCCAGCTGTTCTGCCAGGCGAAAGCGCGGGAGGCTCCGTCTCCTTCGGAAGATTCGAAGGAGATGTTGAACATCTTGGAGAAGTTTTGGCCCAAGTGGTGAGAAGTTCCTCCCTGGATTCCTCGGCCGTTGACGGGAACGTAGGCTTCGACGGTGGTGGTGAACTTCGCGCCGGCGAACTTTTCACGTTCGGTCTTGCGTCCCTTGACGACGGGGACGGCCAGCAGATCCGTGTAGACCTTGCTGTACAGGTCCAGGATTTCGAAGACCTCGGCTTCGGCCTCCTCCGCGTGTTCCCAGGCCGTATGGCCTTCTTGCCAGAGGAACTCGCGGGTGCGGAGGAAAGGAGTGGGGTGCTTGAACTCCCATCGGACCACGTTGCACCACTGGTTCATCCTGAGCGGAAGATCGCGCTTGGACTGAACCCATTGGGCGTAGTACGGGTAGATCACGGTTTCGCTGGTTGGCCGGATGGCGATGGGCTCGGCCAGATCGGATTTTCCGGCACGAGTGACCCACGCCACTTCCGGAGCGAAATCCGCGATGTGGTCCTTCTCCTTCTCGAGCACCGTGCTGCTCACGAACATCGGGAACGACGCGTTGTCGACTCCGAGTTTCTTGATTTCCGCGTCGAAGAACTTCTGGATCTGTTCCCAGACGAAGAAGGACCACGGGCGGAGGACGTAGCACCCGGAAACGTCGTGGTAGCTGATCATTTCAGCCTTGGTGATGACCTAGAACCATTCAGGTCATTTCTCTGTTAATCCCAGAATCTCGAGCTTACCTGGCTGTACCACTCGGAGTAGTTTTCGTCCTTCTTCGTGTCGATTCCCAGCTTCGTGGTCTTCTTTCCATCTTCCGCGGCCTTGGGCTTCGGCTTCTGCTGCTCCTTGTTCTTGGGCTGCTTCGGCTGCTTCTGCTTCTTCTCCTTGGGTTGCTTCTGCTGCTCAACAGCCTGGTTCTCTTGGTCGGCCATTATCTGAAGAACACAAAAAGGCAATTAGGATAATTCCCAGAGACAGAGACGCGAAAACGCAAATAAGAATCGCCGCTGAAGACTGCGCGAAAGTTTCCGCGACTTCCACGTGGCACGCACTCACAATGCACGCAGCTGGCGATGGCGAGTGTGACCAAACAAATGAAACAGCGGGGTGTGGGAGGATCTTCGTGTCGTCACAGAACGGGCAACATAGTTAGGCGCAGGATAGCACATCAGAGATCAGGTCCAGGGAGGACTTCCGCTATAGAATCGACGCTTGCTTGTGACCAACCGGTTCGTGATTCGCTTATCAGTACGAATGAAGCTGAAAGTAGACAGCACGCGGGCACAAGTGAACACAGACGTCTAAAACACTTCCAACACAATCGCTTGATTCGACAACACGCGAGCACTCAAATCTGGTCTAGACTTCGCGCTCAAAACTAGACCCAGACAGGGTCTGTAGCCTCGTCTTATCCCCACATGGTTTCCTCGCTGCTCACACTCCAACGGCATCAGAATGACGCAATTTAGCACCCAGAAACGCAGCCGCCGGTGAGTAAGCACCAAGGCCTTGAGGGCGGAGATTCGGCGAACGTGAAGATATTTGCTCCTGGAAACACAAATTAGCACGAAATACAGACAAAGATACAAAAAAACGCGAAATCGAACTTTTGAGACCTAATTGGCCGGAAGTTTACGCTGAAAACGACCGCTCGTGATCAAAATAATGGCACGAATGGCACGGAAACGTAGCACATGGAGATGTGAACGCTGAAACCAGACGTAGACCGTCTCAGAAACAGCAAAACGGTCGGAAAGTGGGCACGCGAAAGCGATTGAGGCCGACACAATCTTCAGATCGTCACTTCCCCAGACGAGACGTTCCTGAGGCATCACGCACCGTAATTTGAAAATCTGAGAGCTGGAAAGCACTGATGTTCGGTCTGAATCGAATTCCCGGCGGTTTGGCTGAAAATACGAGAATTTCCAAGCGGATTTTTGTGCTTTTTGGCTTCATTCTAGGTTGATTTCGTCATTTTAGCCGTTGCCAAGACAGATTCTGTCTATGTCTGTGTCTGGATGTGGCGAAATTTCGTCTGGGATAAGGTGTCTAGATCTCGTTTTATAGCTTTTTCAGACGGCTTCGGGGTTATTTTCAGACGAATCTCGGTCAGTTGGAGCTAGTCTAGACAGAGCCAGAAACTTAGACATAACGTTCGATTTGAGAGAAAGAATCTGTCTTAAATGAGGCATCCGCTGTCTGAAAACTCCGTTTCAGACACGACCAGCTCCCCGTGATAATTTGTAGCCAAAATGACAAAACTGGCACGTTAAAGCTCTAACAGACGTAGACAAACAGTGTCGTTCTGTCTAGACCTGTCTATACTTCGAGATGTGTGCGTGCTATTTCGCGTTTTCGGCTTTGTATCTCTGTGACAAACGTCTAATTTTGCTCCATCTTTGCAGGATAATGTCGGACTACGACTCCGACTACAACGATGCGGCGCACGAAAAGCTCCTGAAGACGATCTCCCAGATCGGCTCCGAAAAGCCAACCAAGGCGAAAATCAAGAAGAAGGTCGCTCAAGTCAGCGTGGAAGATCTCGTCAACAGCATAAAATCCACGAAGTAAGTTCCTTTTCTTCAGTTCAGTCTTTAATTAGCTGTATAGGAACTTAAATGATGTCAAGAAGCAGCTCCACATCGATCTGCCAAAAGGAAAGAAGCTTCCCAAGAACGCCGCCAAGACGCTGGACACACCGCTGCATCGCCAAGCGAAAGACCGGATCGAAAGCTCCGTCGCCTATGGCGAGATCCGCAAGGATCTGCGTGTTTGGGACTCTGTGATCTCGGACAACCGCACAGCCGAGCAACTCGTCTTCCCGCTGGACCGCGAGCCCATAAAGATGCGCACTGGCGCCGACATCTCCGAGGATTTCACGCCAAGAACCGACCTCGAGAAGCAGATGAGCGCCGTCCTGACCGGAAGCAAGAATAACTTGACGAACAAACAAGTCTACACCGAAGCTGAGCGAGAGCTGATCAAGGCGATGAGCCTGAAAGAGGCCAAAGCGAAGAGCCGACAGCTGCAAAAGATGCGCGCGCTTATGAGCTATCGCGAAGCGAAGCTGAAGCGCGAGTCCAAGATTAAGAGTAAGAAGTTCCACAGGATCAAGAAGCGCGAGGAGAGGAAGAAGCTTATCAAGGAGTTCGAAGATCTGATCACCAGGGATCCTGAGGCTGCGAAGGAAAAGCTGGCGCAGCTCGAGTTGGACCGGATTGAGGTGGGTTATTCTTGAACACGACCGGGTCGAAAATTTGATGGTGGTACGAATGAAGGAAGCGCATTGTGGTCTAGACTGCGGAAAACTCGTTGTTTAGTCTAGACGCGTTTGAAAACGACCGGTTTGACTCTTCTGGAATTTGAAAATGGATACAACATCGAGACATTTTGAAACTGCACGTAGGGCCTACGTGA
>KN166901.1:896-11084 GCA_000757745.1 Steinernema scapterisci | reverse complement strand
AAGCACAGCACCAAGGGCAAATGGAAGCAGCAACTCATGAAATACGCCACAAGAAACGAAGGCGTCAAGCAGTTCATGGACGACCACATGAAACTCGGCCAAGAACTTCGCTCGAAGCATGATATCGAAAGCGATTCAGAGGACGAAGAAGACGCAGCGCCTAAGAAGAAGACGACTAGCGAAATCCTCCGCGAAGCTGCCGAGGCCGCAGCGAGTGAAGACAAGAACATCGTCACCGCTGCTGAGAATCCATTCCTGAGAGACCAGCTGGCGAAGGTTCGTGAAGCCAAGAAAGCGAACAAGAGGACGAAGACCGTCACTGAGGAAGAATTTGAAGAGGCGAAGAAAACCAAAAAGAAGAAGGCGCTTTTCGAAGTCGATGATGGATGGGAGACGGTGCCTAAGGCGACCGAGAAGGAGGGCGAAAAGGCGATTGAGAAGGAGGCCGAGAAAGAAGTCCCAAAGCCGGTCGACGACGAGATCTCCGTGAATCCCAGGGAGTTCCTCAACATTGAGAACAACGCTCTGGTAGATATCGACAAGGACGTCATGGAAACTGTCGAGAATTTCGAGGATGGTAAGTTCTAGACCGAGTACCTCAAATCTAAGAATTCTTGCTTAGAACTCCAACAGGACGCCTTGGCAGCCGCTTTCGAAGACGACGACGTCATTGCCGATTTCGAGGAAGAACGTGACGAGGTCCACGGCGCTGAGAAGCCTCAGGATATCGATCTGAATCTGCTAGGTTGGGGATCGTGGACAGGACCTGGACTCGATAAGAAGGCTCCTAATAAGAGGTAAGCACTCATATTTCATCTAGAGATTGTAAAGCTCTAATTCTTTAGATTCATCCTAAAAGCCAAAGAAAAGAAGCGGAAGGACAAATCCAACGTTGGCCTCATCATCCGCGAGAACGTGGACTCCGCCATCGAACAGCTCCAACCCAACGAAATTCCATTCCCCTACACCACCATCGACGACTACGAAGCAGTGCTGAACCAGCCGATCGGCAAGGATTGGAACCCCGTCCGAGTCACCAAGGAACTCACGAAGCCGGCGATCAAGACCGAACGTGGAAGAATCATTCGGCCGCTGGATAAGGGAACCACGCTGGCGAAGCGTGAGGTTAGGGAGGTGTCAGATGAGTCTGACATTGAGTGATTGCTGTTATACACCTTTTATTGTTGATTTCGTTGTTATCTTCGTGGAAAAAATTGTTACGTCGGAGGTGGATTTGGGGTTTGGCTGCATAGAGATCTGGGGTTCGTATGTCACGCTCAGGAACAACCGGTTCGTTGGTCCGTGGTTGTACGGATGAAACGGTCAGAGATGGGCAGAAGCATGTCTACCGCATCATGCCGAGACGCGGACACTAGACTAGGTCTTGATTAGGCGTCTGGAAGGTCGCCTGCATCTGGTGCAGGCTACCCGCGCGTTGAATTTCGTAAATTCATGACTCACCCGTAAATATCCGACGTTCATCCCGTTGTTATCAGCTGCTTTTTCATGCCATTTTCGTATCTCTGCAGCTTCGTTTAATGTTTTCGTCTCAGCCCGGATTTATGTGTGTAATCGGGCAGTTTGAGTTAAGAGCTGAAGCTTGAAGCTGAAGGTTTCTGTGCTTTCCTTGCTTCCGCCTGCATTTCGCAATCGATGAATTTCGAAATACCCTGGTGTGCAACATGTTGCAGCCGCATTCACTCCGCCTTGGTTTGAAATGGATTGTTTCTGTTCCCTCTCCGTGTGAAACGTTTCACAGACCCCATAGCAGCCATTCCGCTTCTCCCAACTGATGCCAGAAGGCGTGTTTCGAGTCCGTGACGCATTTCTTCCTTCGTGCATTACCTTCCGTGCCTCATTTCTCGAAGCCTGTTCTAACTCGTGTTCCTCTCATTTCAGAGATGATGTCGGGACGTCGCTTAAAGCTGAAAATTAAGCCTAACATCGGCCCTGCGAAGAAGAAGGCGAAAGTCGAAGTCGCCGAGGAAGCTCGTCCTGACAACCCGGAGTCGACTCCAACGACTTCAGAGCAGAAGGCTTCTGATGAGCCGCGTCCATCGGAAGAGCTTCCCGAAGCTTTGCCGAAGCCGATTACTCTGGCTGGGTTCGTTTCGCCTCCACGGCGAGGTTTCTCCGATGACTCACCGTTGGAGTCGCCCGTGCCTTTGGAACCGACACAAGTTAGGCTGCCGTTCAAAGAAGGTTTGTGACTAGATTTAGGGAATTTAGTGATGTAAATGAGCGAATTTCAGGTTCAAAACCGACGTTCAAGAATGAGGAGATGTCACCAAGTGGCAGTGAGGAAGGTCAGGAAAACGCTGGAGATCGGTCACCGATCAAATCGCCGATGATGTCGCCAAGGAGGTCCAGATCTACGCTGTAAGCTTCTTAGAAATATCTTGGGATGGGGAAAAGAGGTTTGTTTAAGTACGATGCTTGACGATTCCATTTTCAGGAACGACGCACCCCAAGAACTCGATCTCCAGACGAAGTTCCAGCGACGGAAATTCACCGGAAACGAAGAGTTGAACACCCGGACGATGAACTTCTCAGACCTGATCTCCTGGAACCCGATCCAGAATCCGGCGCTCAAAACGACCCAAAGCAGAGCTTCCCAACCTCTCCTTGAATCAAGGAGCGTTGAGCCTTCGGCCCCCTCTCCCAGTTACGCAGCTCCAGCGCCCCAGATCAGGTTAAACCAAGACGGGAAAATCGTGATCGACGAGGCGAGTTTGGTGCATAGAGGAGACCCGGAGGCCAGCCAAGAGAGCTGGGAAATGGTTAACGAAGACTGGGTTTTGGGGGTAACCTCGACGACTTACAGAAAGCGGCCGAAGCGCAAAGGAATCGAGTGGACCCACCAGGAAACGGAGACGTTCTATGGTATTTTGACCCCATTCTCATCCTACCGTAACCTCCCACTTTTCAGAACTTCTCCAATCCTGTGGGACGGACTTCGCCCTTATGCACCAGTTCTTCCCTTCACGGTCCAGAGCCGAGCTGAAGTCCAAGTTCACCCTGGAGAAGAAGCGAAACGCAGCTCGCGTGGATCTGATCTTGGCGAACCCGGCACCCCTGGACGAGAGCCTTGAAAGGCGCGCAAAGGTCTTGACGCAGCGGCTGGAACAAGAACAGCAGACGAAGTGGACCTTCAACAAGCGTGTGAAGAGAAGAATGAAGTTTGAGGACGATTTTACGGGTGTCCCTCAGCCTCTCGTCGTGTAAGTTTCAGGCATTTTGGGGGCTCTGTTTACACTTGTTTGTATTTCAGGAACAGGTCCCAGGAGAACGGAATCACTCGGACCGACGTGGCATCGCTGGCTCAGCCAGCACAAGATCTCAATCCCAAATGTTAATATCTCCCATTGTGTATATTATGTCTATCAAAGCAATAAAAGTGAAACTAGGAATGAAGCTCTGGGTTCATTTATTGAGGCTTCTCGGGTGCAGGCTATCGAGAGAACGTAGCAATAGCAATCACCGAGATCAGAGATTCCAAGATGACCAATAAGGCTTCAATGCAGATCAAAACGAACTCTAGCAGAAGAACGTAGCTTTGGAACGAGGACCAATAAGCGCAGAGACCCAAAACGGCGAAGCTGAGAAGCAGCGAAAAGGAAAGGAATCCCGGAGTTTCGGTCTTATTTCCTCGTTCACCCCATGAAAGTCGACAAAACTCGATCGGGATGAACAATATCAAAAGCCACGCATCGATCCATGCTACAGAGCTCGAGTATGGGAGTGTGTAAACTGAAAAGCTGGTAATTTCATATTGGTTGCTGAGGTTAAACTAACGTTTGAAGACAAAAAAGCTGCCGAGAACGAGAAAGAAGACGACCGAAAAGTATCGATTTGCTCTTAGCAAGAGTTGGAGAAGAAGCGAGGATTGCTGAAAGCTCGAAATCAAGATCTTAAGCATAAAATCGGACTTACTACTGGTGGGCGCTGCATGACCTCTGCGTTGTGGTGTCGCTAGGCATGCGCGTGCAGTGGCGAATCGACTAAATCTGAGTGGTTGCTATGGCTACAGGGTTGCAGGACTCGTGTGGTTAATTGGCGGCGCAGGGCAATGACATGTTGGGAGAGGCCTTTGGATATCGTATGCTGAAATTGTAAGCCAGATAAACAACGTAGAGAAGACATTTACGATCTGTGAAACGTTTCACATCTCTCTCGGAGTCTCAGAGTAGAAGGGAAATGACTGCCTCAAAGGTACCTACGGTTTGTGAAACGTCTCTAACGAGTTCTGGAACGTTTAATAAACCCTAAAGTTGCCTAAGGACAAAGAGAAACAACTCAATTCATCTGGATGAGCAGAAGCATAACAAAAGGCATGTTCTCTGTGCCCTCAGCTTCACGAACACATGCTCACAAGTGCTAAAATTTGATTTGAATTTTACGCACACGGCTTTTTGGGACTTAGCTCTGAAACGTTTCACGAACCTTAGGTACCTTTCGGGAAACCATTTCACTTATACTCTGGTCGCCAGGAAAACAACCTTTCTTGCATGTTTGCAAGGCTTCTTAAGTCCGCACAGCTTACCTCAATAACAAGTTCTGGTAAAAGTCGTACAGGCTACGTAATAACCTTTCTGGACCAGTCAACCGCTTAATGAGATTAGATCGCTCTCACAGAATAGCGCCCACGTACTACGGTCCCTTTCTTCCCGGCTTCTTGGCTTGACAAAAGCAGCATACATCCCTAAGAGGATCGGGTGTGTGTTTTTTGTATGTTTCCGCTGTTTTTTATATCCAGCTAGACCTACACGTCATCTAGTGCAGCCTGTTTCCGTCTTGTTTTTTGCCGATTTTTGAGATTTTAAGGAGTGTGAAAACACCTGATCATGAAAATTCAGCGCACTTTGCTCTCTGCACATGGTTTGCAATGGTCGTCCTGTCCTTGGCCTGTTGTTTTCTTATACCCATGTACAGAATGACGCATGTGTTGTGCCTGAACTTACCCCTGTAGGCATTACGAGCCCAGATCCAAAACTCCGCGCTTTTGCTGGTCTCAAAGTCCGCTGGACGGTTTGTAGCCTTACCCTATTCTGCAACCTAGGGATTTCGAAACTTGAACCCTGGATACCCAAAAACATCAGCTGTCCTGGAGTTCCCCAAGTTTTGTATTCGCACACAATTCTTTGGAGCCTTAACCTCTGCCTTCTTTCCAGAATGCCCTAACCATAGCCGCAGTTGACCTATCAGAAACCGCACTAATGCCCCGATACAAACTGGTATGTAAACACGCGCTACAAAACCTCGCCTTAGGCAACATAAAGCTAGGTTGTTTTGCTTAGTTTCAGTTGACAATGGCGTCTTCAGAACTGAAGGTCGAGTTCCCGGAGCACTTCTTCCTGTACCGATATGTTCTGTGTGAGGCAGGGTGTCTCGTAGGCTTAGTTCTCAATGCCATGATTGTGGCTGGGATCTGTTTGGTTAAGAACGATGTCCGCAAGAACTATCAGCTGAATGTGATGCTGGTGACCGTCGTGGACATCTGCTATGCAAGCATGAACGCGGTCATCTTGCCGGTAAGTGGGGACTCTCTGGGCACCTCTCGGCTAGCCATTTCACTCTGGTCTTCTAAGATGAACGTGGATTCCAGGGCTTCAGCTTCGAAACCGACCTAAGCGTCATCATCACCGGCCCAATCGCCCTTTTCAACTCCCCCGTCCTTAGTCTCTACGCCTACCTCTTCTACACAATCTCCTACAACGCCTTCTTCTTCATCCAGCCAATCTCCTTCTTCCAACGTTATCTCGTCATCTGCAAACCTGGATTCTCCAAATACCTAAACACGATCCCCTTCTTCGTCTGTTTCCTCGCCGTGACCACTCTCTACGGCTCCTTTCCGGTATATATCATCTCTCAAGAAGTTCATCCAGCGGAGAATATTTATGCTAACGATAGCAGATATGAAACTGTGCTCAGAAATGCCCATTTCCTGAGTTACCACGCGATCAGTCCGAAGCTGGCCATTGCTAGATGGATAAGCCAGGTCTCGTATCTCCTGTTCATGGCGGCTGTGATGGTCTTCAGCAGTGTGAGCATCTTGGCTTATCTTAGAAAGTTTGCGGCCTCGTTTTCCAAGAATACGCTGAGTGGACATCGGAAGCTGACGGCTGTTCTTATCCTACAGGTAGGGTGGGGACTGGGGTATGGTGCTCGAGCAAGGCCGAGGCTTCCAGATCCAAGAGTCATAGATTCGAATCCTACCGTAGTGTCGTTTCAGGCCTTGATCCCCTTCATCCTCTGCGTGCCTCCCATAATCCTAGCCATGTTCATGTACTACGAGCACAAGAAGACCGGGAACGGTGGGCCACTTTCCACTCCCACCCCTAATCTTCCCTGAATTCCAGTAAATCACAAAATCATCTGGTACGTAATGATGGTCAACGCTTGGCAACCTGTGCTCTCAGCCTCCGTCACCCTGGCGTTCGTGGTGCCGATCAGAAATGCTCTCATCCGGACACTCAAAGGGGGTCAAACCGAAGTCAAACTGTCTTCGATCCAAGTCATAAGTCTTGTGAAACAATGATTTATAGCTTCCTAGCGGTCAATAAATTAGCTCAGATCCCACTTGTGACGTTGAAAATCCTAGACGGAGTCTTCCCGAAGCTTTTCATGGCTCTCCTGATAGGAGTCACAAAGATAATCGTGATCAGGGCCGACAAGGTCGGTTGCCAGACGTGTATAACCATACTGTACCAGAGGATCCGACTGTAGGCTGAAACGGGGAAATCTAGGGTAGATCTTAGGCCCAAGACTTACCGATCTGGTTGAAGATCATGTAGAAAGTCACATAGAGGGGAACCACACCGGTCAAGATTGGAAACGTCGTCTGAAAGTGGACCTTAGGGTACTGTAGCTTGGTCCCAGCCTACCTGTAAGATCAAAGCTAATGTCAACTTCCTCTGTCCCCGTCTTGTCCTCTCCGTAAACGAGCTAGCGTTCCTCTTCAGAAACATGAAGATCTTGGCGCTACAGTATACCATCGAGCTGACCGAAGCAATAATAAGAAAGTTCAGAAACAGTGACTCGGCGACCACAAAAGCCACATTCGCGTCCTTGGACGACAGGTAAACAGCGTTCTTAAACACCTCCTCGCCGGTTTCGTCTACGACGTAGGTCGGATGGTCGTAGGTGAGAGAATAGGAGCTGGTGTTGGAGTACATCTGGGCGATGCAGTAGAGACAGGCTGTGATGAAGCCTCCGATTAGGACAAACTTGTCCTCGAAATAGGCGATGTGTTGGGGTTTGCAGATGATCACGTAGCGACAGATGAAGATTACGGGCTGAAGGATGAAGAACGCGTTGAAGCTGAGGATGTAGAAGGCGTAGAAGTACTGGCTTAGGATGGGAGGACCGAAGGTGGTCACGCCTGTGATGACCACTAGGAAGCCTTCGTTGTAGTAGTTGAAACCCTGAAAATTCTGGACTTAGTCTTCAAGAATCTCAAGATTCCAGATCCCAAGACAAGTTCTAAGACCCTTACCATAGTCGTGACCCCAGCAGCAAACGCATAGCAGATATCCAACACCGACAAAACCACCAGCAAACCTCGGAAATGTCTCAAGTTTCCTTTGTTCATTTGACGAATAGACAGAATAATAAGAAGATTCAATATAACAGCCGCGGTGCAGGCGACCGCTCCATTGACATGCCGATAGGTCAGGAAGAACTGGGAGAACCGGTAGATGACCGTCGAATTCGGTTTAACCATTTCCTAGGTTTTCAGAAACCTGAAACTCGGCTTTTATAGGCATAGGCAATAGACGAAAACACATAATTAGTGTCGTTTGGGTCTCGGAACGATAATTTATGGTTGCGTATAACGTGAAAACAACAGTCCGGGGTTAGTGACAGCGTGAATGGACATTGGAACTAGAGGAAACGGGGTTTTATGGCGTAAACGGAGTACGGAAAACTCAGTTTTATGCAAAGTTTTGTTCTGACGTCAGATGGACGAAGGAGGTTAGGGGGTGGACGGGTTAAGGAAGGTAATTACGACTAGCTCTGAAAGTTGCGAAACGTTCTCTAACGCAAAAAACTGAAAACTGAGGTTAAAGATTGGGGTGAGGTTTCAAGGATACGTCCTGAAATGGCTCAAACGTGACTCGTGCACCCATATGCCGAAAGCTGCAATTTGGAACTTCCTCTCTAATGGGCACCCTAGGGACAAGTTGAGTGCGCTCGGAGTAAGGTTCATTTTTTAAGCGTCGCTAAATGATGTCAAGACTCTATTTTTGACTAAAAATGGCTTTTGCTGTTTGCGATGTTCTGGTCATATGTGAAGGAAGCTTAGTGAAACGTTTCAGAGCCGCTTCAGACGGCCAGAGTAAAAGTGGAATGGCTGCTGGAGAGTTGTGAAACGTTTCAGAGCCGCCCCAGACGGCCAGAGTAAAAGTGGAATGGCTGCTGGAAAGGTATCTAAGGTCCGCGAAACGTTTCACGATTCGGGTTGGCACCATCCCTGGACCAAATCACCCCTTAGCCTCTCCTAAGCACTTAACCAAACCGAAAACGTGACTCCTCTCTGAAACACCAAAGATGCACTTAAAGAAACGTCGTCGTCCGTCTCCTAACGATATCAGGTTACTCCGCCTCTCCCAAAGCCGATTAAAGGTCATCCGCGTGAGCGCATCTTGGGGTCCGCAGGCCGAAAATTGCAATTTGGGCGCATTTTGCAAGAGACGTATAGTAAGGAAAAGCAATTAACGAAGGGTGCAACGAAGCGGCTAAAAGTCGCTGTGGCTTATCATCTGTGGAAGTTCAGAGGTCAACTTTGGAGTCGTGTTTACTTAAGCGTGTGGGTGCACCCGAGGGTGTTGGTGCAAGAGGTTTGCATACGGAAGTGGATTACGTCTGGCGGGTTTATGGCTGGGAGATGGATCCCAGCAGATCCAGCGTCATGGAAATCTGAGAATTTCATTCTTATTATCTCGACACATGACAAAATGAAACAAATATGGCTCGAAAAAGATCCCAGCTGGCTTCACAGCGCAATCGCCAGATCCAGGTAATCGAGGAATCCTTCGTCATCTTCTTGGATATTCGTAGTTAGAATCTCCGTGTCGTTCGCTGTCAAATCAGGCTGGCTTCTGTGATCCCGGGCTTTGACGAACGATTCCCATTTGGTCGTTTTCACACGGCATCCGGACATATCGATCCGCTCGATCTTGGACGCCAGGATCCCTCGGAGGTCGTCTTCTGTGAGCACAAGACGCTCGCAGTCCGAGATGCTCAGATGGAGCAGATTTGGCGCTTTCTAAATCAGCGAATTGACTTCGAAGAATCCGAGATACAGTATACCTTCAGAAGCTACGAGATCGCGTCGATAGATGTGCAGGACAGATCCAGGTGCTGAAGGGAGTTCATCCCAAAATCTTGTGAGGTGACGCCACGTAGGATATGATCGACATTCCCGCAAGATCGCATGTTCAGGGAAGTGAGGTGTTCGCAGGCTAAAACAAGGAATTTCAGAGAGATGTCAAGCTGAGTCCCAACGTTACCTGCAATCGTCCTTCCCAGAGACTCGCACCGAGCTTCCACGAGATGAGATTCATCCTTGAAGGGTATCAAAGAAACGTCGAGAGAGACCAACTTTTCACATTTCTCCAAAAGCGCTTCGACTCTCTGCGCGCTGAAGATGTTCCCTCGCAGGTTCAGCACGGTGAGTTCCTTGAATCCGCCTTCGTTCAAGTTCTCGCACATGGATTTCAGCATGATATCCGAAAGGGAACACGAAGCTATGTTCAAATGCCCCAATTCAGCGGAGAAGCAGTCGGAAACTGCGTTCAGGAGAGCGGCATTCAGCGGGATTCTTTGGAAATCCACGGTTTGGACGGACAAGGAGGAGTACTTCTTAACGAATTCCAAGATGTTGCATATGTCATCCTTGGTCAGCATGTAGCATCCGGCGAAGTTGAGTTCTCCGTTCTCGTTGTCCAGCAGCTTTCGGTGGACTTTTTGCCTTTCTGGAAACATCTGGTCAGTTACATAGAGAACGCAATTCCTACGATCATTAGCCCGATTGTGGTGATAGAGGCGATTGAACAGCGCGCTGAGCTGGGGCATTCTCCACCCAGATACTACGCAAATTACGGTAGGATAGGCGGCCGTTTTGAATGCCTCCGAGATCGTATCCTGATCGCGCAGCTCTTCGCCCAGGTATTTCATCGAGAAGGC
>KN166900.1:83972-146444 GCA_000757745.1 Steinernema scapterisci | reverse complement strand
GGAACGAAATCGGCCGAACTTACGACGCGGTAATTCGCTTTGACGTTGACAATATTACCGGGAACCCATAACTTTACCGAGAACCTATAACTGAAATAACTTTGGTATTTGGAAACCTCTGTCGGCGAGTGAGGACTCATTCGAAAGAGGAGATCGAGATCTACAAACGTATCAGAGCACTTTTTTTTGATTTCGGCCTAAAACAGGTCTAACCTGTGGCCATCCCAAAGTCCCATACAAAATAGCGTCCCTCTGAACGTCTGACTTTCTCGAAACTTTCGCGCCGCCGCAAAGTTGCGTGGGGGACCATTTTTGTTCTGAGCTAACTGCGAAAAATGAACAAATTCATGTTTCCAGGAAATGTCCTACTCACTCCTTCCGTTGCGTCAGCCGACTGATATCTTAATGATGACGTGGAAATACACGTCCAATCCTTTGCGGTTTCCGTGTTTGCCCAGTCGGCGTTCCCTGCGCTGGTGGGATCGAGTGTGGTCATGGTCGATCCTTGAATTACGCGCGTTTTCGTTTTACTAAAAGCAAATTGCTTTCAATTTCAGTGGAACCTCCGGGCACAATGAACGGCGCGGCAGCTAAGAAGCAACTCCTTCTATTCGATGTTGACGGTACTCTGACCTTGCCACGCCAGGTTTGTTTTATAAATATTACAGTTTATTATATCATCTATGGGATTTTAGAAGATCACGAAGGAGATGAAGCTTTTTATGCAAGAAGTTCGCAAGCAGGTGCCCATTGCTGTAGTGGGCGGCTCGGATATTGGAAAGATTGTCGAACAGTTAGGTGATTCGCTGGAGGACGGTGAGTGGGGACTGAAGAATTCTTTTCATAGAGCTAGTTTGTTTCAGTTCTTTCCCAATATGACTACGTCTTCTCCGAAAACGGCATGGTTGGATACAACGGCAGTGTGCAGTTCCCGGTTACGGTAAGAAAACCGAGAATGGGATGCGTGAATCTGTCAATGTTGTAGGACTTGGGTGATTATTTTGGGGAGCAGAAGCTGCAGAAAGTCGTGAACTTTTGCCTCAGATACATGAGCGACATTGAACTTCCCGTGAAGTGCGGAAACTTCATTGAGCGCCGAAAGGTAGTCTTTGGCGTTTTTGAAATTGCACTAATAAACGAAATATTGTGTTTAGGGGATGTTGAATGTTTCTCCAATCGGCCGTAGTTGTTCTCAGAAACAGCGCGAAGATTTCAACGAGTACGACAAAGTGCACGGAATCCGTGCGAAGATGGTGGAAACGTTGCAGAAGGAATTTGCTGATTACAAAATGCGCTTTGTCATCGGTGGCCAGATCAGCTTCGATGTGTTTCCTGAAGGCTGGGACAAGACCTACTGTCTTCAGTATCTGAGTGATATCTTCGACGATATTCACTTTTTTGGGGACAAAACTTCTCCGGTAACTTCAACCGATTTTACGTGAAATTCAGTGGTTAATTTCAGGGTGGCAATGACTACGACATTTTCATTGACGATCGCACTACGGGTCATACTGTAACTGGTCCAGACGATACCAAAGCCAAAATCTCTGCCATTATCAACTAAATCATACTAGTAGTCCATTCCAATATTTTTATGAATTCCGGGGTGCAATTCAATTGATGTGATAATTTTAACGGTATTTAGTATTTCTAAATATATTTATTGTTCTTATATTCAGCTGGATGTGAAACATTTATTGCCTACATCGAAGTTTTCGCATGGTTTTAGTTCAGACGACAACCGCTTTTGACGTATCCTAACCCCTGCTGTTCCTAACCCCTTTCCTAACCCCAAATTTATCTCCATCGAACAAACGAGCGGATTCAGAAACCTGAGCACATTTTCCCCAAACGCCGGATTACGCGCGACCGGGATCAAGCAATGATTGTTTGTCCACAGCTCTGTAGATCTCTTTAAACGCACTTAATCTGGGATCTGTTGTTGTCGCCACTTGACGAGATTTAGCGACCACAAACTTTTGAATAGCAGCGAGCGATAGTGATGACATGCGCACAAAGACGCCAATCGTGTTTTCTGGGTTCCCTGCTTTGCACTCTTTTGTACTACAAGCTGCTAAACTGAAATCTTCCGAGTAAATCCGTTGTGTGACTGCGACATAATGGATGTTTTCTCCTAATCCTTGCGACGGGTCGAATGATAATCCGCACGCAACAGTGATCGACTGTTTTGGGAAAGAAAGCTTTCTGGATTAAAGTTGAGGCATATGCGAGATCCACGGAACGTAACATGTGAGAACTTTCACAAGGCTCTTGTGAATGCATTTAAAACGATACCCGTTGTTAACATGAAGGAACTTCGGAAGCCTGAAAACTTCAGTTTATGCACTTTCATCACAGCAACTGTAAGGGTTATTTTGTAAGGTTATTCCCTTACAGTTACTAAAAAAATATTTTTGCGCCAGTATTTTTAAATTTGAATTCTCAATGGTGCGAATTTCCCGATGAGCAAAGTATAGTCAAAACGTGAGGCAGTCCCTAGAATCGTGTGGACTTTCATGTTGAGTGAACTGATTCGATTGTCTTTGGGAAGGGCAAATTGGAAATTGTATCAGTGTTTAAGTAAGGACGCTTAGAGCGAGCGCGAGAAGCCGAAGGCCACAAATTTGCGTGTTGTTTGAAACGCGAAGATTGATTACCACACATTTTCCCACGCTTTGCATATCTGGTTTTCACGTCAGCTTACACGCACTTGCTTCAACGGGCGCTCACCTGGCAATAGTTGCGCGCGGCCGCCAAGCGATCTACCGGTTCACTTACTGTAGACTCCTTGTGGGCCTACGCGTCCACGTCGCTTCCTTTTATCTCCTTTGACATCTGCCGACCTATAAGTGTTGATTTATGAGGCTGGCTCGACGCGGCCAGGCAGGGAGAAGTTGTGAGCTGTGCGCGACTTAACTTCGTTTGCCTTATCAAATCAAACGTCGAACAATCATAATCATGCTCATGTCGCACTTGTCCGCTGTCACGGGCGCTGGCTGTCCTATCTCTCGGGTTTTCCTGTCTGCCCTCTTCCCAGCTAGCATGATGACGGAGACGGCGATGACCCATCGTCAACTGCCGTATGGGTGCGGGAGAAGAGTCAGCCAGGGTGTCCTTATCGACGGAGGTGATTATGAGGGGCAGAGGAAGATGCTGATGCGGCCCCTTCGCCTGTTTGATTAACTGCTCCTACTGGTTGTTGCTATGCAAAACTAGCACCTTGCGGGCTTCCTGCTTGTTTCCCTACTTCGTGGTTCGTAGTCCGATTATTTAGTTTATTGTTACGACTTCTCCGATTCGCACCTTCGGCTGCGGAAGCCCGTCGCCGGGAACTGGCGATTAGCGGTGACTGCCATGATCTTCGTGCTTCCTTCCAGATAGGCGTTGCCCACACCTCACGTCGCTTAATATTTTCTCTATGTCAGCAACATTTGTGAAGTTTGGGATTCCCGGTTTGATTCATCTCTGCTTTGATTCACTTTCGGCTTTGATTCATCAAAATTCAAATTTCGATTGGAGTAAGATTTAATCTGGAAATTTCGAACATTCTAGTTCCCTGGCGCTTAAGGGAAAACAAGCTATTAGAAATGACATTAAAATTGTACATTTGCCTTCTTAACCAATATTGAAATAACTAAAAAAAATTGAGATAACTGAATGTGATCTTGATTAGATCTTGCATTAGGAGTTGTACAGTTACTGTTTCCTGCGAGTCGCAAGCAAAAGTTCTAATTACTCATAAACGTTGCGCCTCTCCAAAACTAAGATCCACTTCCATCTTCGCTTGTCGGTAGCTCAACATATAGTTGAATTTGATTTTCGCATAGAAGTGTTCAAGGTGAGCCCTTAATCGACCCTCCGCAATGTGTTCCTTTTCCTCGAGCCATTGCACACGTGTCAAACACGGCAAAATTTGAGTCGGATCGCTATTTACCCAACGTGAATCACGGATTCCCGGTCTTGTTCCCAGCATCCGAAAGCGCCACCACCGTAGTCAGCAGTTGCGTAAAATCGGCGGTTCAACAAAAGACTTTCTCGATGCGTCAAAAACCGCGCTGTCGTGAATAGCCGACGGCACAAAGGCGCTGTGATGACAGGGGCGACAGATACGCTGACGCCTCATGTTGCATATTTGCATATATTAGCGGTGAAGGGCCGTGATGGAAATATTTTTGTCTTGAGCAGGCACACGGAGGGGACACCTGCTCTCGAGGAGGTCGGCCGGTCAGTCGCTGCGCGGCGACGACGGCCGCGGATGCCTCGTGGCACGCGCCGCGTTTAGAGTTAATTATAGTTATTAAAACGAGCGCTCTAATGAGGTTGTACCGTTGGAAAGCGTCCTTTGCTGCCTTGCAGAGGAACAATATTTAGTGTCCAATTCGAGATCCTCCAGATTTGCCTAAAGTTGTTTCTGCCAGCAACCTACCGTAACCTTGTTGTTTCTCCATTGTCGCTTTTGTATTAAGTGCCCCATGGGAATCTTTGGACCATCTGATGGTTTTGTTGAGTAATTGATGAGTCAGTCAGCTATTCTGTGCTGTTCCCACCGCGTCCTTATCGGGAGCTGAATCATGAGGTCGAAAAGGACGCAGACTACAGGAAGTCGGAATTGAATATAATTAGGAAAGACTGGAAGCAAGTTGCAAGACGCAAAGAAACTAATATCCTCCAAGCTAATTTTTAATTGTTGCAATATAATATTTTCAATCTTTCACGCACTCTTGCGGCTAAAAGGATCGGTTTTTAGAGAGAGGAAAGGAAAGAGAGGAAAGAGACAAAACAGGAAAGGTGCGTTCCATAAAAGCCTTTTTTCAACCGCCATAGAAAAAGATTCTTCCTGAAGAAGACGACTTTTTCTCCCGCTTTACGGCCACGATTTCGCTTCGTTTTTATGAATTCTTCGTTTCGCACCTCGGCTAAAAATTTATTACCGGAAAGCGCTAAGCTTTGTCGTTTTCCGACTATAAAAACATCAGCATCACATTAAGGGATGTTCGCCGGAATTTGAAATTTGCCTAAACGACGCTGATCGGAACCAGCTATAAACAATGTATCGCTTCTTTCAAAAATGCAGGGGCTAAACTGCTTGAAAAAAGGATTCGATTAGGAATTCACAACCGCTCTGGGTCTGAGGCTCTAGGCTGCAATTTGTCTTTAATTGTTGTTGACTTTTAAGAAAATGTAGTCCCGCGGTGGGAGATCGGGAATAACGTTACCTGGACTCTTTCACTCGGACACGACTTAGGACTGAATCCTTTTGGATGGAACGGCATTACAAAACTGGTGCCAAAATGCGAGTTCGTCCTCTCCTGTTATCATGAATCCACGAACAAACTGTGAGGACTGCGTACTGTGTGGTGCGGGAAACAACCGTTTCGCTGGCATTTCGAGGGGCAAGATTTCTGACCGAAGGTGCTAAACCGATTGTTCGAACAAATCTGTTTAGATGGGAATTTCGACGCTTTCCCATTCCGGTTGCACGGGGGAGACTGTGTTGGCTATTGTCGGCCTGGGAACATCCTTCTAATGGCGTGTAATTCGCATATTTTGGCGAGCAAGTAGTTTTCGCCGAGCACGCGCGAGCTTGGAAATTTGTGGATTGGCCAACTGTAGACGACCACTGTCGGAACGATCAGTGGCAAGCGGAGGACAACGGTTGGCCGTTCGCGCGCGCTCGTGAAGAGATACAAATCTGATTTATGCACTCTTCTAATTGATGTTCTTAGCTAAACAGCTTCTTATTTATCGCTTTTATACAATGACAAAACAAAGTCCGACAAGTGAATCGAGTTGTGGATTCAGCTAATTAATTATTCCAGCGTCGCTTCGCATCGCTCCTCGTTTTCGTCAACGTTTGCGCACCAGCGTAATCGGTCGCACACCGTCGACAACTGTTCTTCGTCGTTTCCACTTATTATGCAACTTGGCGAACAACTCAAAAAGTGGCTTTTTGGCCGCAAAGATGGTCGTTTTGTTAGTGTCATTATTTATTAAGCGATTAGTCCCTCTTTGATGTTGTTGGCACTCACCAAGTCACCGCGTTGCCCGTTCGCGCTCGGGCCTCGGCGGTCGGGTTCCCTCCAGTGACCGACCGCCTTCCGACTCCGCCTTGCTCGCTGGCCGGTGGTCGTTTCCACTCGAGCACAGTCCCTCACCGGATTTATCCCCTTCTGGTGTCCCGCATTACCTGCACATCTTCTGGGTTCATTTGCCCTTAAGCGGCGTCGTTTCGGAACCAATCAGTCGCCTTTCTGCGTGTTCCGCTCCTCTTCATGAATACCTCCAAGGTATTAACGTGTTCCGCTCTGTTTCAGAAATTCAATCGACATTATGCGAGAAATCTGCCTCCTATTCATCTTACTCTGCTCATCGACAATAAGCCTCGTTTCGTCGGCAAAACTACCCGACCTCTACTGGAATAGCTCGAATCCTCTGTAAGTCCTTCCGCTTCTCCTTTTTTCCTACCGCCCGCTGTTCATCGTAATTAAGCGCGGCACCCGGTTTAATCTGAGCTTAATCCTATGATCAAACAAAATCCCAACCTTCCCCTTTAATCTGCAGCTGTCCTTCAACCGTATGCCCACCTCTGTGACCAAGAACACCGAACCTGAGAAACGCAAGACGTCCTTATCTGACAGAGCTAAAAGGGAAAAACAGGAAAAGTTGAGAAGGAACTGTGAGGCTAAAAAAGGCCGTCTTTTTTATCCCTATCCGCCTCTGTAGGAGATAGCACAAGCGGGCGCGAAAAACAAGTAATCCCCCTCAGTAATTATCGTTATGCAACGCAATTTGTTTGTTTGCTAACTTTTCTTCCTAATTGCCGGGTTCTGAACTGCAAGGAAGAACCGAGTCGAGCGAGGATGCCTGCTGAGGTGAAGCGGCGCTAATGGCACGCTTCCTGGTCAATTATAGTGCGAACAATCTCGCGCTCATAACGCTTGCGCACGCCAGGTATGCACGCACGGGAATCGGAGGACCGCTCAGGGTTGCGTGACAACTTTAATTAAATCCCGGTTTGGGGTCCAAAACATGGTCGCCACCAAATAAGCCAGCCTAGCACGCTCTTGTACTCAAGTGTCGAACTTAACCCGGTTTCGACCCGTATATTGAAGTGCGGATGGGCTGGTGCTGTTGTTGTTGCAACCGGCGCGGCTTCCTTTTGCTAAGAACTCCTTTGGAGGACTCTTCAAAGATGCCGGCGAACACAACTCTTGACACTTGCAACTTCCCCGATTTCTCCAGTTTGTCTTCGGTATTCAAGAACTTGCAATGGCGGATTGAGACGATTGCGCCGGCCGACAGCAGAAGAGAACTACGAGTGATTGCAAAAGTGAGCTTGAGCTTATCTGATCATGTTTCTCTTTTGCGCGCGCGAGAGGCGAACTCGTCGCAACTAGCTGCGAATCTCGGATGGCGGGTGTTGCGTTACATCTCTTCGAAGGTACGAATTAGTAGTGGACGGCTTTGATTGAGCGATTCGAAAATGAGACATCATCGAGATGATTGACTTGATTCTTATCACGGACTCGTCTCCAAGCTTGCCGCCACACCTTGCCACCAAGGCGCTGCTGAGTGAACCCGTAATTAGGCACCAAGTGGCTAGGCGATTGCATCTTGCGGCAGATATGGTGCAGCAGGCGCTTAGTTGACGTAACCATAATCCCGAAAAAGGTATTCCATTGCGCACAATTAAAGGATTTGAGAAAGCTGCTCCCGTTTAACCTTTTCCTCTTGATTGGCTCGGTCGTCTTCCGCTCCCACGAGCGTTTGACGAGATGAGGTGGTCTGAGTTGTGCTTCCAGAGACACTCAAAAAAGAACACAGTAATCCAATCTGATTTAGGGGTTAATGAGTGTGTAAACACGGGGTGTAAGATGCTCTCTCAAAGAACATCGGTGCCGCGCTCATTAGCAAAAGCATAACTGTTTTTGTCTATTTGTGCACGTGTATGGAGAGGGCCGCCCGTGCAGCGACTGTTTGAACAGTGTTTCCCTCACTCGCGCGCCGCCGCGCGGCGTTCTTCTTTGGCGGCAGCGCTGATGTGTGTGGATGCTTCTACTCTATCCGCTGGCTGGCAAGGTTGGACAGCTGAGGCCGAGGATAACGATAAGGGGATTTAGTCAGGGACGAGGTCAGACCTGGGACAATATTTCCTTGCTACGCTCTTGAGAGTGCGGATTATCCGCGTGGCCCAAGAGCGCTTATCGTCGCGTTTTCTTAAAATACAAATTTCATCTCCCCTCTCGACTGCGACATTTGATGATCGAGAGGAGTGGTGGGAAAACGTTGGGTATGAGGAGAAGAACGAGCGAGAAGAAACAACGAAGCCAAAGAGGTTCGGGTGAGAAGACAATCCTGCAAAGGAAATGTCGTAAATGTTTTGTTTCCGAGTTTGTGCCGATCAATTACGTTCGGCGGCGAGATCCATCGGATCGAGGTGGTCGAGATCGCTTAATAACAAGTCTCTTCGTTTTATTGTCTTTTAACCTTGTTGAGTTGATATTTACGATCAGGTTGGGAAGCGATGCCGCACGGCCGGAAGTCCTTTAGCCTCTTTTGTCGCGCCGGTTTACAATCGCGCACCTGAGCCAATTAATTTGCATACGAATGGAGCGGCTTTTTTGGGAAACGGATTATTCGCGCGAAGCCAATATGTAGATTGAGAAAAAAGTGAGTGTCTGTCGGCGGTTCGGTTAAGGCCACCTGAGTAAATCTCGCTCTTTACAAATAGGGCGATAATCGCATCTGACCATCTTTTAGCGAGGGAGCAGCGTGACAGTGTCACTACTTCAGCTCCTAATTATTGTCACCTGCTCGCTCGCGCGCATATTGCAGACCTACTGGAGCGCGAACAATCGCCGAGAGCGTATCCGATTTCACCTTTGCACATGATGTCTGTCGATCACCCGGGCTTTTGTATTTACTTAATGGACTGTAGACGGCAGACACCATTTGCATAATCTTGCTCATCCATCTTCCCGGTTCTTGGCCGATATGTGCTGGCTCGAGGCCCAAGCAGCGGGCCAAGTTCATTATCAAGTCGCCGTGTGTCCATCCGATGCCTTCTGGCCGGTTTTGACCGCACGCGCAGACAATAAACGTCATCGTGATGAGCATTCCTGCCTCCTTCCGTCCGGTCTATTGTCGAGTGGGGCCGGAAGTGGTCAATAATACAGCTTTTTGGGGGCAATTAGTCCAAAGCGCGTTTGATTTGTTTGTCTAGTAAGAGCTCGTTAAGGATGTTAATTATCTGCCAGCCTCGAGAGCAAGTGTCCCTTTTCGGAAAAAGCGCCAGATTAGCGACGAGCAGAATCATCTGCTGAAATACGACCGCTTTCTGTCGGCAGCGGCGGCTTCTCTTCGCCAGATCGCCCACCGTGACATAACCGGCAATGTCACTTTGTAATCTGACGCTTCGCAAATTATGATGCCAATTTCGGAGTTGGGCCGCATGCGCTCGCCGCTTTGCAGTTTTTATTTGTCGGCTTAAAGTCATTAAGCCGCACAGGAGATCATTAGCATGCGTTGCGAAAGTGCGGCGCGCTTTGTTCCGCTAATGCGATTCGGCATCCGGCGAAGGTGCAGCTGAGGAGGAACCATGCGGCCACGCCACGCGCCACAGGCCGGGCGGCGGCAGACGTCAGAGGCCGTTTCGATGAAGTCCTATTGCAAAAACGAGCATCCGCAAAGAAACTAATTGTTCTCGACAGCCGGCGGCGGAAAAACTTTCAATGGCCACCTAATGCGTTTTCACTACCGTATCTGCCAGCCGCGGTCGTCGCTTCCCGCAAGAGGTATTTGCGGCGCTCGAGCTTAGGTGGGGGCGCTTCTTCGGCAGCGGCATCTGCAAGAGTGGAGTTGTTCCTGCTGTTGTAATAAGTGGCCAAGTACATATGTTTGTGTCAGTCGGCCGAGTGACCCACCTCAATCATCCGCTTGGCCATCAATCACCTGCGGAGGAGCCGACAGCCAGCGGTCCCAATGAATCTCTTGTTAATTAAGCGCGCTCACAATAGACTAACGAACAAGATAAAGCAGAGGAGAAAATGCTGGAGATTAACGGGGGCTAATCACTTGCAGGTTTAACGACAATGAGCACGATCCCGCCGAAATCAGACCTCGGATCATGGATGCAATCACTATACATTGTCCCTTCTACCATGGAAACATTCCATCCTACGCCACCCAACAGCTGAAAATCTACCGTGTCTCCGAGGAAGCTTACGAGAAGTGCTACCTGGACGCCGAAGCGAAAGAAGTGGCTCTTTGCCAGACCCCTTACCAAAAGAATCACATTCGTATCGTCTTCCGCGAGTTCTCGCCACTTCCAGGGGCGCTCGAATACGCCAAGCGTCAGTCTTACTACTTCATCTGTAAGTGATTTCGCGATAAGGAAGAGCTGTCAACTGATGGCAATATCTGATTTCAGCAACATCTGATGGCAGCAGCCAGGGCATCAATAAGACGCATGGCGGATTGTGCGCAAGACACAATATGCGCCTCCGCGTCCACGTCCACATGAGGGATCACCCGATCCGGCATCACGGAAGCATTCACGGACCGAGAAAACCGTTCGAGTACAACGCAAACAAGCACACCCCGGCTCCCGATGCACCCGAAACCAGCACAGAATTGCCCTTCTGGAACGAGTTCCTGTCGAAACTCGGAGCGAATTCAAACGACCATGCCACTCAATCGAAACCCAAAGTCGAATATTGGCCTCATCCGAGAAATACCCACTCCAACGCGATGGGAGAAACCGTGGTTTTGGACACACACTCCTCAGAGAAGAACGGTCTGGAGTACGACCGAGGTCAGAGTATATTCAGCGAGCCGGAAGCACTGACCAATGACCCCAACTTCAAACTTTTCGAAATTCACGAAATTGATGAGCGTAAGTATTATTGCGTCCCGTACCACGACTAAAATCGTCATTTCAGTGCTGAATTCGTCGCCAGTCTCCAGAATATCGTGGCTGCTGGCATTAGCCTTCACTCTTGTCATGTTTTACTAGGAAATCGCCGCTTCTGCAAAAAGCGTCTTCAAATCGGGTGTTGTACAAAGAAATCTTTAGTTTATGAGTTTACAATCTGTTCTCAAACCTGTGATATCACTCAGTTGTTTCCCTTCGTCATCTTGATCGTTCTCAATTCGTCTTTCCGTTGGTTTTGACCAATCACTGACTTGTTCCGAAAGCCTCCCACCGCCGTGTTGTCGTTTGTCCCAAAAGAGTTTTTATATCTATAAATGTTTTATTCGAACAAAATAAAACAGGATTATTCAACGGTCACGGACTTGGCCAAGTTGCGCGGACGATCGACGTTTTGGCCGTTCAGCTCGGCGATGTGGTAACTGAGAAGCTGGAGAGGGATGACGGTGAGGATGTTCTGGATGCAGTCTACGGTTCGGGGCACGCGGAGAACGTGCGGTAGACCAGCCAGATCGGCCTCAGGAACGTCGGCATCGGCAATGATAATGGGCCGGCCTCCACGGGCGATTACCTGCTGCAGGGCGTTGAGGGACTTCTTGTACACGTTGTCCTTGCAGATAATCATCACGATGCTGAGTTTGTCGTCCACCATCGCCAGGGGACCGTGCTTCAGCTCGCCGCTCATAATTCCCTCGCAGTGCATGTAGGACAGCTCCTTGATCTTCAGGGCGCCCTCGAGGCACGTGGCGAAGTTGAATCCACGACCCATGATCAGCAGCGACTTCTCCTTGTAGATTCCCTTCGCGATCTCCAACACTTCTTTGTCCAGCTTCAGAACCTCTTTGATAAGGTCTAAAAGATAGAATTAGATTGGGACGGGTTCAGGGACAGTTCGACCTGGCAACATCTGCATGCCGTCGATGATCGACCGACGGCGCTTGACCATCGAGATACGGTCGTCGCTCATGACCAGGGCGAACATCACCAGCGAGAGAATCTGCGAGGTGTACGCTTTGGTGGAAGCGACTCCGATTTCGGGACCGGCGTTGATGTGCACTCCGCAGTGCGACTCGCGGCAGATGGAACTGCCCACGGTGTTCGTGATACCGATCAAGAGAGCTCCTCGAGGCTTGCAGTAAGTCAGAGCTTTCAAGGTATCCGCGGTTTCTCCACTTTGACTAATAAAAAAGCAAACGTCGTCACGGAAAATCGGTGTTTCGCGGTCCAAGAAGTCACTAGCCAGTTCCAAAACGACTGGAAGCTGCGTCAGTTCTTCCATGATTTGACGACACTAAACAAGGCATGGTAAGTCTTTCAAATTGCACTGATATTCATACTGCAATAGCTGAATTGTAGGAAGTTCCACAAGCAATCAAGATCAATCGTCTACAACGACGGATGTCATCGACATAACCCTGCAAACAGACTTTGTACACAATTACGCTTACGTCGAATCCAAACCTTGATTCCACCCAAAACGACTTGGCCATCGGAAAGGAGGCGTCCACGCATCGTGTTCACAACCGAATCAGGCTGCTCAAAGATTTCCTTCTGCATGAAAGTCTTGAATTCGCCGCGCATGATGTCTTGAAGCTCCATGTTCAGCTGTTGCACTTCACGAACTTGGCTGACCATGCTATCGTCTCCGCGGCGGATTCGATGGATCGACAGAGATCCATCTTCGATCAAAGCCACATCGTCGTCTTCCAAGATGATCACTTGGTTGGTGTGCTCGATAATAGCGCTTGAAATTAGGAAACATATTGCAAAAGCTACACATGACCAGCCAACTCACCTAGCATCGGAAGCCACGAAGTATTCGACCTCCCAGTTGTCTGTATCAAAGGGACGAATGCTGGTGTCGAGACCTAAAGAATGCGGTAAAGTTGGAAACACAAAACTAGACATACGCGAGGGTTTTCGGGCGATACGAGTGTAAGGTGCGTCCTCAGAAAAGCTGCTGTCGCTGCCATTGTTACCGTATCCACGTGCTAAAAAGGTTTTTCAAGATGTGATGTTGAATTAGTGCAAAAGCGAGAGAAAAGCGGTTAGTAAGGGAAGTGAGTAACAAGCAAATACATCGCAAATGTAATGAATCCACGGCGATAACATTCAGGCCCTACGAGTTCTGCAGAAAATGTTGTCAAATTGAATAAGCTAACGTGCAAGCGATTAGGTAGAGACAAAATATGCACAGCAAAGCAAATGAAGCGTTCTACTACCGTCAGTGTCGATAGACGACTTGTTTTTCTTCTTATGGTCATCTCGCCAAAGCCAACCTTCGTCTAAAACACGACTACATTCAGTACTTGAATCCAAATTCTGGTCTGGTCCAAAATTAAAAGGAGTAAACATAAAAGCACTAACCTTTGCTGAACAAAACGGGGAAGTGGTCGGTGGAGAGTCTCGACTTGCTCTTGATTCCCACGAGCAGGGGACTTCCACGGCGAGTCGCGACGAGCTGACCAGGGAACCTGTTGCTCTTGAAGGCCAAAGCGAACGCTCCTTCCTGGAACAAAAATTTCAAAAAATGCAAAAATTAGGACACGAACCAGCTGGTTGATCGTAGTCTCAACGAGCGTTCTGAAGTTGAACTCGGGGTTTCGGTCATGGATGTGCTGGATCAGCTTGGCGATGATCTCGGTGTCAGTTTCCGACTCGAACTGGTGTCCCTTCTTGACGAGGTACTCCTTCACTTCACGGTAGTTGGTGATTATTCCATTGTGCACGACAAGGAAATCTGAAAGGACTGTAAACTGGATTAAATGTCTCTGGACGCACCGTGGCTGTTGCTCGAGCGCTGAGGGTGCGAGTTCAACTCGCAAGGGGAGCCGTGGGTGGCCCAGCGGGTGTGTGCGATGCCGCAGTGGACGTCGTACTTGCTGGTGAGGTCCAAGTCTTCGTGACCTAAAACCGAATTTCATCATGCTGTATTTGATTGGTTGACCTACCGTAGATGTGGTCTTTCAAAATGGAAACCTTGCCAGGACTTCGGAATAACGTGATCTCGTTAGGCTCGTTTTCCTTCGGAGTCCCATCGATTGCAATACCTAAAACGACTTCCATCAGCTCCAGTATTTGCAAAAACAAGTGTGTCTATCATTATAAAAAAAGTGCTCACCTGCGGAGTCATATCCACGGTATTCCATGCGTTGCAGTCCAAGAAGCAGGATCTCGATGACTTCCTGTCGCGTCTTAGGCGCCAAATAGTTCAGATAAGCAAAAATTCCACACATTTCGCCACCTGAAATGGACACAAATTCAACTTTAATGAAAGAGTCTCATTAGAGAGTACATGACGATATCAGTCTCGAGCAAACACGACGACACTTAGTAGTAGCGGTCACGGCTGATCAAATTCCGATCGGATCGGCAGGCAGACGAACCGCGCAAATGAGCTCGATACGTTGAATACACGTCTGCACGTGGAAAGCAAACGATTGAAGCCACGTCGAACTCCTCCTTTTTACCTTCCTGGGAGGATTTCCCAAACGGTAAACTACAAGCAACACAACCAAACGAGGTCAATCAACACGTGGGATGGATAATCGGGAAACATCGCTTTATCCCCCGCCAAACCAAATTCGCTCAGAGAATACCATAACTTGCTCTTATGAGCAGAGATGCACTCCCTCTCACATGCCTTTGCAATGGCAGAACAAGGGGAACAACAAAGCGTCCAATGCGAATCTCACGAGAAACAATGCGGAGCCACGAAGGATGCCACGTTTCTGAGCCGAACCGCGCTGCAAGAGAGGATGACTGAAACGGAAGGGGAAACGCTGCAAAGCAAAAAAAGAAACGAGCTAGCACTTGCAAACGCGCAGCAGGCATTGACTTCGGACAGCGTCCGTCGGACTAAGTGACTCACGGGCCGCCGAGGCGGTCTCCTGCAACAGCGGCAAGGAGAAAGTCGGCTCCCAGTCAGTCTCGCGATGATGCAACACTTGCTGACCGAGACGAACGGCGATGATCAGGGATGTGGGATGTTCCTAACTGGTCTAATCTGTTCAGAAGACCGTGAAAAGTTATCGTTCGTGAGAGCGAGATGAGTGGGAAGGGCGTGCCAGTTGCCATCCACGTGGACGGATGCTTTGCCACGTCGAGCAGCGGGGGAGGGCGCTGAGTCGCCGAATAGATTTATTGCCTTTATGGAAGTTGCTCAAGACTGGACGAGGACGCTTCTTCGATGAGTAAACATTGAGAATTGTCTCCTGGATGTCTAGTGCTTCCGGAAATCTGCAGTTCGCTAAGAATGTGACGCTGCAAACTAGACTTTAAAACACCTGATCTTTTCGCCTGTAAAGTGCAGGAGCACTTCATAAGCCAAAATTGTTACGTTTCCCTCTGTTCAAGTCTGCGACATTTTATATGTGGCAGTGAGGAAATAAGCGATGCCGGAATTGAAAAGTGAATTGTTTGATATGGAAAGGAAACAAAAGACAAGAACGAACACGCATTCAGAGTCGAGACAACCTTTGAACGGAAAAAGTGAAATGCGGTATTGCGGAACACGGCGGGATCGACGTTCTTTCCATTTTATGAAATGAAAAGAAAACGACGTTGTAATTCCGAGGCATAGAGAGAGGGTCTGACCCCAGATGTAGTAAAGTTGAGCTGGTAATCGATGCTGAGTGGACATGTTTGCTTTGTAATACTACTATGGTGCTATGGATACTCACTAGGACCGCGGCCAATAAGCGTGAGCCGCATTTTGAATGCCTTCGATTGTGTGAAACTTCAATTGTCTTTTAACTTGACAAAAACAAGAATACAAACTCCGCGAAAACGTATTTTTAGACCCCTTATCTCTTACGTTACTAAAATGTTTGCGTGGAACACCAGAACGAAAACTCTGCATAACTTTTAATGAAAAGTCTTTGGATTGAATAAATTAAGTAAATTGTTTTGCAAGCAGTTTCATTTTTCGACCAGTCACAGTTTCGGCTGTGATAATGTAACGAGTGAGACCGTTTTTGGTTGCAGGGTTCGCAAGCATTAAGAAACCAATAAGAGCAAACCTTCTAGTTCCCTGGAGATGAAAACACCGCGAAGTATTTGGATTCTTTCCCCGAGAAAATGCAAACTCGAAAACACGCTCAACGCGCGAAGAACCTGTCTAGTTGTAATGCAAATTCAACAAATTATTTGTTCTTTCGCGGATTTTTTCTGCTTATCTAGCTATTGTTACGCTGGAACCGTTGAAGCCCAATAGTGATGTGCTTTTTGAACCTATCGAATACTTTTTAACCGTCAGAAATTTTTTTGATGGAGTAAACGGAGACTTTGACTGATGGTCTTCTAGCAACGAAACGGGTTCATATTTTCAAGCGTCTTCTTATCTCAAGACGACCTCGACCAGGAACCGAACCGTCAGCACGAAGCCTTATCAGGCGTTTTTCGAACAATAAGTGGATGCCACGCCGCCAAATAAACCAGATCACGATTGTAAATAATAAAAATGGGCGAGTTAAAAATACCTACAGTAAACATAACTGATCTCACCATGAAAATGGTGCCATCACTTCCTAGCGCTGCTCCTTTCGCTGCCTTAACAACGTTCTCTTCTATTGATTTCTTTAAAATCACTACAACCAGTATAAAGCTAATATCCGTACAATTCAATGCGAACAAGTTCGGACGACGTAGATTAGTGGGTAAAGTTCTGGGAGGGAGGGATGGGGCATTGACAGGGACGACCGGACGAACACCGGGTTCTGGGACGTTTGAGAGCGTGGGTACATCGACATCGATTCGCGGGAGTGAGTGCGACAATATGTGCATAGATGATGGCATCAATTGAAGGGGAAAAGCGAAATGAATCCAGTAACCCGTTACAAGCGAAAGAGGAACTTTAAAGGCGTATGAACTCGAACCGAGAGAGCAACTAGGGGCACAACAACAATACAGGCACTTGTTTGCAAGGCAACAACGCGGAGTTTGGATTTAATTGACCGTGGTGGGAAGACTTGTTATGTGGGAGTAGAGTTTTGAATTGCGATTTTGAAAGGCACTACAAGGGTTTGCGATGCAGACGAGCTGAAGAAGACAAGACTGAAGTGAAAGCGAGGCACAGGGTCTGCTACATTCGGGACAAGACCGCGTTTAGAACACCGTGAATAAAAAAATAATACACTATTCTGTTGCATACAACTAGTAGAATTTGTGAAATGTGGTTAGACTTTGACACCGTCTCCAGTACCCGTTTTTACGTCCATTTTCAATTCCAGTCCATGAGTTGAGTGGTATTCTTCGATGCGCCTTCGCAGGACTTCCAGCTTCACCGAAAAGTCTTTGTGCCTTTGAATACAGGTCAAGAACTCCTTGTCCTTGAGGTACAACAAAAAACGATCATGGATCTGTTTATCGGCCTGAATGTGGACAGTTCCAGACCCATTCGGAAACTCTGTACTCACCACTTGGTGTTCCTTGGTTCCGGGACTAGCCTTGTGGAGGTCTTTTCCTAAGTCCTCAAATTCCTTCATCACAACCTGGAGCCTGTGGAAGGCTTGCAGGTATTCACTGTGGTCTTGCTAAAACAAAAAAAAATAATACAATCGGACGAGGATTTTTGTTATTTTTGTTATGAAATCATTTGTCAGTCCCAAATAAAAAAAACGACTTACGTTGAAAAGCGTGAAATACTTCTCGCAGTCCTCGTCGTTTTCGATTTTCCCATACACCGCGTCCCAGTCTTTCGATGGTTGCGGATTGTCGATTAATTCACGAGCATCTAGCGTCTCTTTCTTAACTTTCGTAGTTGCCGAGGCGTCCTTCTTTTTGGGAATTGTAGTCTTAGTATTAGCTGCACCGGTGGACTGCTTGCAGGAGGACTTGCTCGTCTCCTTTTCCGTAGCTTTCATCGTCTCAGTTGTCTTTTCGGCCTTTTTCTTCGATGCTGCGGTCTCCTTCTTTGGTTTCTCAACAGCTTCGGCTTCCGCTGGTGGCGACGTCCGCGCTTTCTTTTCAACCGGCGCTCCGTGATTGGATTGGTTGGCTATTCTCCTCTTAGGTGCTCCAGGAGTTGATCCGTTGTTCTTCTCTTCGGGTGACTCTGCAACACCCAAAATGCAAAAAATTATTGCACGCTGTCACAAAGGATTTGAATACAATCGCTAAACTTACTTGAAGTGGCAGGTGAGGGTACAGCGGGAACGGCGAATTTCATACCCGGAGGACTAACTTTCGGACTCGGTTGCTTACTTGTTGTCAACTTTGGACTCGTGCTTTTCACAGGACTTTTCTTTTCCGACTTGATTATATTTCCAGGAATCAGCTTTTTAGGTGGGTTCGGTGTGGAAGCGCTTGATTTGCTCGGCGAAGAATGGTCTTCTTAACGACGGTCAACATATGAAACGGCAAAGCAAGACTCACTTTCATTCGGTGTGGAGTGAGCAGGGGCGGATGGAGCTTGAACGGGAGCTACTCGTGAGTTCCGGGTGGGCGCGAAGTTTGAAGCAGAGGAACTGTTACTATTGGCCGCGATGGCGCACCGCACGTGGCGTTTCTCTTCGGTCGAAAACCAGGGCCAACTCATGTTGATCTCAGGAAAATACTGCGACTTCAAAGTGATTCGATCACTTTTAGGATTCTTGTCGGAGAGCTGCAGAGACATTCACAATTACAGATGGGTCGATCACTTAACTTACATCTTCTATGAGTTGCCGAACAGTTGCACTTTCGTCGACGTTCGGATCCTTAAATCCATCGCGCGCTACCTTGGCAACGACGTCGTCGGCGGTCTTGTATTTCGCTGTTGCCAGCAAATGCAAAACCCTGACTCGCATAGACTTCCGCATCAGCTCCTGTCTTTGATGCGCCGACATCAGTGGCCGATTCACGGGCGGCGTGGAATTGCTAGCTGTTTGCGAGGGTTTAGGAGTTCCGGTTAGCGTTTCTGGTGTGCTTCTCGCTTTGAAGGACGACGAGGCTGACACGGGTCTTGAGTTGTAATTCGCCGGCCGGCTAGTCATAGAAACCACCGGTTTTTGATATCGAGATTGACTGAAACAGTAAATCGATGGTTACTTTAAAAGTCTTCATCTTAGAAAGATTCCAACACCAAATTTGAAAAAAAATTGACTACAAAAGATTGAGTCAGTGAAATTCAGAATTTGGGCTCACCTCTGGACATCTTTCGTCTTTTTCCTCTTGTCCTCTTCGATCATTTTCTGCGCCTTGACCCGAGTGTCCGTGAAAGATCTTTCCGTGGCTTGGACCTGTAATTTCGTGGTGTGGATTCCTGCGACGTTTTTATATTTGTTGGACGCTTCATCGTACATCACCGCCGAAGAGCCTTCAGGATTTGGCTGTGATCCGACGCGAAACTTTTGTGCAGACGATCCAGACCCGATTATGAGGAAGACACCCTGCAATTAAACGCGCGATATTTAATTGGATTATCTCCGACAGCACAACTTACGTTTTGCCGATTGTTGGAGAAAGTGACGGGAGTCTTCTGTCCCATCGCGTTGCTGATCGCTTCCAAGCACTCGTCCGTAAGCTTGAAGTGGAGCGCGACCTCTCCATTGTCCTGGTCTTCGACATAGTTCACGTCGAGGTTGACATCACATGAAACTGTCGCTGGCGAGCCGTTCATTGTGATCCGCTAGGCTTATACCACAAGAGGAGTGATGAATCGGCACACCTGAAAGGCACAACCGATATTAGCGGTTTCCGTGCTGATCAAAAGCTGGGACAAACAGCTGAGCAAACGTGTTTACGCCCGGAATACTTCGAATTCACAAACTCGACTGTAAAACTTAAAATGGGACTTTAAATCAGGGAATGTTTTTTAATCGAATAATTTGTGCAGAATGCAAAAACCATTTTCATTATAAAAGTGACGCGGTTTTCGCCTTTGATCAGACAGCAGCAATTAAAGCTATGCGACACGCGGGCGTCCTTTCGCTTATACGCTTAATCCGCTAATCCCATCCGTTTGCAGCTGTCGGACAAAAACGAATGAACACTTTTTTGCAATTAAGCCGTGCTAACCGAATTAGAAGATTTTTTGTGCAGATTTGTTCGGAACGCAGTTGCCACGTTCGACTCTATAATTAGCGCTGCCGGGAAAGCGTTCAGCCAGATTAACAGCAACCTAAACAGCACGAACGATTTTGCGAGTAACTAATCGTGCGCACGTTTCCGATCATGCTCGAGTAGATTCGAAAAGACTAGTTTTGTCGTCAAGTCGAGAAATGATTCACGAACAGTTCTAATCACCGTAAAGGGGGCAAAGTGAGCGCAGGCAGGAGGCGGAACGTTTCGATTATGCTTCTTCCCTGCAGCACGCGAATAGCAGCAGCAGAAACAGAGAGCCGGCCGACCGACCACCGGCCGCCCG
Organism: Steinernema scapterisci; assembly: GCA_000757745.1. Lineage (NCBI taxonomy): Eukaryota > Metazoa > Nematoda > Chromadorea > Rhabditida > Steinernematidae > Steinernema > Steinernema scapterisci. The sequence continues at coordinate 126,168 of KN166900.1, read as the reverse complement.
ATTGATCGACTGTGCGTGATCGCCGGACAAAAAAAGACCTCCTTGTTTAGCTACTACTTAAAAGTCAAGCAAAGTTCGACCGTTCGGTTTGGGCCCTGCAGATAAGTGAAGCGTTCGCGATGTCCGAGGGAGGAGGGAACTGGCTAAAAAAGCGACCTACCGAGCGACGGGCAGTTTTCAAATAGTTGGGTACTGGGAGTGGAGGGTTGTCCGAAAACGCGGAGTTGAGTAGAATTGATGGCTTTGATTAAAATTCGTTGTTTTGAGAAGTTCGTGGATTGGGAGAAGGTAGAGGTGGATGTGGAGATAGAGGAGATCAGGAACCCGTCGGGAGTGTAGGTTGGGGATACTTGGGAATAGATACAAATACGCGTGAGGCCGGCTACCTAAATGGACTTGTCTTAGCGAGGCAGCACTAACAGGTAGTTCCCGACTTCGAATACGCAGAAAGCAACGCACGATGATGGTTTATCGCGATTGTATTGTACGACAAAATGCTGTTTTGAATACAAGCAAAACATCAGTGGAAAGACAGCAGTTCGCGAAGCACTACGCAATCAGCTAGTGCCGGGAGCGATAATAAACCGAATTTTGGTTGTATAGCAATTAACTGATCTTAAAAATGCCTGAGGCAAATTCTTCTCGGATTGACGAATAATTCGTTCCGATCTCCAGGCGAACAGAGCTTTCCCCAAACGATCGAGCGTGCGAGAGGAGCGACAATCGCTTCGGGTCTCTAAACCACCGGCGCCACCACTACCACCATCACCGAAAATCCCATCCCCCTTTTCCCACAGTAACAAATACCGGCGGTGATCTGTCAGCGAAAATAATTCGGACACATTAGTGTGATTTCGAAGAAATATGTATTATAAGGTAGTGTTGATTCTCATGCGTGGACTGGCTGGTTCCGCTGGAAGGCAGGCTGACTGTCTGGGTGGTTGTAGCCGGTGCGCGACAGAAGGAAGGCGACTGGAATGCGATGCAGCAACTATAGGTCATTCCGGCTCTGCCGAACATGCAAAAACAGGCACAGAGGCACTTGAGACATGATCAAGCGCTAGAGGAAGTCCTGCAGAAGTCTCGAAATCGCCCCTTCCAGAGGGTCCCGCTGGTGACCACGCAAGCAAATGCCTTCTTCGGTAGCTGAAATGCTCTGCCACTGTAACACATCCACAAACCATCCGAATCATCATAGTCATTACGACCACCCAACAGCGAGAAAAGATAAATAGACTTCGTGGTGCGCGAGTGCGAGCAGCAGTCGCAGATATTTTTTGTCACTCACGATGTTCGAAGCGCCATCGAGCTCTAGGAGAGGCGGACAGACGGAAGGATTTCGCTGTGCTCTGTTCGACATGATGGACTATAGTGGTGTTGGATGAGGTGGTCCACTTCTCCCCACTTTTCGCCACTAGAGCAACAAAATTTTATGCAAATCGCCGTCCTCTCCCCTGTGCTATAACTGCATCGAAGACGTCGCAAAGCACGCATTCGCACGCAAAACGCATACGCGAACAACGACACCATTCCGTTGCTTTTTCATAACAATCCCAGTTGACCTTCTGCCACACACGTCCTTTACGAACTCTTTTGTGGCCGCGTTCGAGACAGTTTGGCCGTGTCACCTAGATTTCAAAACTTAAAGACGGCGTTTGAAGCAAAGCAAAACAGGTGGAACGGGTCCATGCTCTTTTTCCGTTTTGTCTTAAAGCAGTCTCCTTGGTCTGGTTCTCGTTGCAATTCACCGAGTGCAGGATAAACAGATTAGGAACTACGTCAGCAGATAATCGACGTCCTCCCTCTTAGCCCCTTTTCAGTTCTGTCGACGCCCTAGTCCGCCCGAAATCCCCGTTATGACCCGCGTGGGAGGAAGACGCCATCCCGATCCGCCCACGATAGCCGCGCCCGCTGGTTCAAAACGCAAATGTTTAACCCACCCGGAATTGAATCACATTAGACAAAATTGTATTTTTCTCAACGATTCGATATTTATCGCGTTCCGAGGTATTGTGGGTTGGACTAAAAGTGCACGCGGAAATACGATACCTTCACGCGATAGGGCGAAAACTAAAAAGAGACGAATCGAGACAAGACCAGAAAACGGTTTGTTTAGGAGCAGCGTCAGGAAGGGAATAAGTCGTGGTTGGGAAAGTGCGGGCGGCATTGCGAAAGGGAACAATATTGTTTGTTTGAAAAGTGCGAAGTTCACCGTTGATTGCCTTTGTTCTTCACACATCATTCGAACCATGTATTTACACGAGTACACATGATTCAAATCGACTTCCAAAAGCGGTCTGATCTCGGAAGCTGGCTTATCTGTACTAAGCGCATACAATCTCGTCGTCTGTGGACGTTTGAACCTCAAGCATCTCCGCCCCGACCGACGAGAAGTTCCTTGACAACAAAATCTGTCATCTTTTTTCTTGTTCTGTTCAAATTTGCTGCAGAAACTTTAAGAGTAACCAGTTTTCACTCACATCGAGACTGTTTCATGGCGCCTTAAAGTGCACCGTTGTCGAAATGGCAGATGCCACTAATAACCTTGTAAAAACAACTCGGGATCGCGAAAAACTACGAAACATGATGTAATAGCAACAGAAACAGAATAGGAGACAGATGGACGAGTCCGGAAAGCAGAACACCAAAGAAAGGCGTGTCCTCTTGAAACAAATTAAACGCTTGGAAGCAGCGGAGAACAGACACCACCACAGCAGCCGAATTTCGGTTTTTTAATAACAGAATTAGCGAACGCTCGACGCGGGTGGAATTATTATCGACCTTTGCAAATGTCACTTCGGCCAGCGAGTGGCACGAAAGATGCTCTTTTGCCCCTTCTCGGGCCACCCAATCTAGGGGTCAGTTCGAATTCTGCAGAAGTGTAGTTGATAAGCGTTAGAAGGAGCCCGAGAAGCAGGCGCAGCGGAGAATATTTACATAATGATGTAACGTGTTTGGGAATTTCGGAACATTTTGAGAATTCTGCCAGTGTAATTTGTTTGAAAAGTCTTTGTTTTTGGAAAACAAAAGTAGATGAAAGTTGGCGATTGTTGTTCAAGATTGTGATCCGTGTAAACAAAACTCAGGGTCTAAAGATTGAAACCGACGTGAACAAGGAGAACCGACCGTCGACCACGAAATGGTAAGCAAAGTCGAAACAGCCCTGGATGGTGACAAATGCTCGGGATTCGTTGTCATTTCACCCGCAGCCTCTCGCCACTGGAAGCCCGAGCACGAGTGTTGACAGCAACATAAAACATCGATGATAACAATGGGAACGAACGTGGAGCTGGAAGGAGAAGGAAGAGGAGAAGGAAAGGAGAAGATGACGTTGCCGGTGGCGATCGTCGCATTCGAGATGCTACTACGGTCTCGTGGTCGCCCCTCAATTTGAGGAGTTCGACGTCGTTGCTTGGTCGCTCGTTTGCTGAACAAGCGAAAATTCGCTTGAGACTCGCCGGCTGGCTGCTGCGTTTAAGAGGCAAAGGTGTTAAAGGAGGTTGGAAGCACGCGCAGCAAGATATGGCACTGCCGAAAAAGATGGGTGGTTTCAGGTTATCGAGGCCGAAATCACGCTCGCGGGCACATGTGGCAGAGCCCGAGGTGATAAGGGTGAGAGGGAATGGCAAAGCGTCGTCAAAACATGTGATTTGGTAAAGTGATCGGAGAATGAAGAGAACGCACGGACGAAGAAAGAACGACATGCAAGGGTAAAGAAGACAGGTTTCTTGTGTCTCCATTGCTCGCTCTTCGCGCACCTCAACAGCAACGACGCGAAGACTACCAGTGCATTAACAGTCGCCCTATCACATACACAAAACGTCATCTCTTCGTCATGAACCGAAGAACCCCACTCGGCTCCAGCGAACGAACACGCATCAAGCAGCAACATCCGTCCCTATCCAGCAGCCCTCCGTGAATCACCGCTCCCTTCGCGGACCACGACGGAACAACCGGAAAGAAAATGTTCCCCTTCGCTCAGCGGCTTTCCCAAACTTAATCCCCTCAAGCCCGCTCCCTCCTTCGATGATCAGCGGATTCCCGCTTTCGGCAATCTTTTTGCCCGCCAGAGCAAAATCGCGTTCCTTTGGAGTTCTTTCCATCCGCGCCCACATTGAAACTTTCGGTTCTGGTGCGCCCGTCGCAGGCAGAACGGCAGAGACATTTATAGCTCAAAACCGTTCTCATAGCTCAAAAATTTACGATTCTCGAAGCGTGCGCGCGAGACGAAGGGCGGACGAGAGCGAGCGCCACAATGCGCAGACCATTATGATAAACTGTTCGGCTCTGAACAAACACATAAGCGACAGAGCAAAGCGGGCGAAGCGGACGATTTCATTGTTGTTCGAATGGAAAATAGTTATGCGAAGCGAGGAGGACGAAACGATTTGCACGTTTTGAAGTCCTCGATTAGCACCAGCATCCAGGGAGAGTCGATCGCACCGCTCGCTGTCACGAACTTGCAATAGCGGGGCGCGAAGACTCTTCCTGGAAGAGGCGAGTGTCTCAAAAAATGACTTGTTTATAGTCTCCGAATTACCGTAACTGCGTTGCATAGTCTTGTGACCAGGACTGCACTTTTTGTGCCATGAGATTTCAGTTCCTGGTGCGTGGACATTCAACTTTCCAAAATTGCATGACTGCAAACACGGAACCAAAAAGGTGTTGCCGTGTTCAAACTATCGGAAGTTGTTTCAAGAGTTCGCCCATCCAAGGCGAACCTTTGCCTTCGCGACCCGAGTTCGGTGAAGATTACCAGCAGATTATGAAGTACGACCGTATATCTTGAGATCGATCAGATCGCTGCATAGGAACCAAGGGATTAGAGGTCAAGCGGAGGGCAGCCGAAGTGCGGAAATATTGCTTGTCTTGTTTATTACAACAAAGCCACCTGGGCGCTGGTAACGATTACAAAACCTCACAAAGAACTTCGAGCTGGGAAAGTACTTCCACATGCACGATTCGGCCAGATACAAAAGCGGGAAAAGTGCAAATGTGCGAAAAAGTAAGATCTCGGCAGTCAAAAGCTACCAATTGCTGGAATCAATAAGACTACGTACAACTACGTTTGGCTGAAAAATGCAGCGACCTTCGAAGCCCACTTACTCAGTCTCTAAAAACCCGCCTGAATTAGCTCGCATTTCGAATCGTCCAAGACGGCGTAACCTCATTAATGCCTCTTATGTTCCGACACCCCCGCACATCTAACTTCCGTCCGTGAAAGGGGACACGAAACGTTCGAATTTGCAAAAAATTGCGTCTTCGTCTTGGGCAAACTAGAATTGCCTTAATCACGGAGGGGATTCGCTTTAACGAGCGCGTGTTTCGCGAAAGAAGTGCGCGCGCCCAAGCGACGATATAAAGAGACTCTTTGTGACTTTTGCGTTATCGCTGCTGCCCGCGGTAAATCTAGTTTGTTCGGCACCTGCTACATGTATGTGGCTGCGAGGGGCTGACGGTGGACGCTGCGAGGATCTGTGCAACAAGTAAACAAACTGAACTCGCGCACTTGCAAACCGATGACCGACGACGCCAGGCAGGCAGGGTTCGTCCTTTTGTGCATACGGATTTCGTGTTCGATGACATTTTCGGACGCAACAGATCAAGTTACAATCGGCATCCCACGCTATTCGAATTTCTATTCCGTGCAGTTCCCGCGATAAAAAACGAAATTGGCCGACTTCTTTATGAGATGAATCTACGACATAATATGGTTAATATGAAAAATATAAAGATGGTTTGAGCCTGCACGTATGGAATGCTTGAGAATACTGCATGGAATAATCATGCTGTGTTTACTGGTCGCTTGTTTCCGGGCTACCGTATCCACCCCCACCAGGCGTTTCCACTTCTAACAGGTCCTGAACATAAATGAGATATTTGGTTAAACTGATGTCTCGGATACAAACCCCTGCTTCGACGAAGATGCTGTTTTTCCCTCCGAGATACAACCGACGTCCGTCCAATTTACGCAGTATATTGCTGCCACGCGCACCCGGTTTTCCACCCTCAAGTCCGTACGGGGCGAACACACGTCGTTCTGTGAGCAGTGAAAGTTTAAGGGCGCGACGGAATTGGATGTATCGGGAAACGCCGTCACCTCCGCAGAACTTGCCAGCGCCCCCGGAATTCGGTCGAAGCGAGAAACGCTGAAGGATCACTGGATATCTGAAATCAGCTGAGCTTCGTAAAATTGTCACAAATGGCGATTTTGAGTCATCTTGTGCGTTGTCCCGCAGCATGACGTTGCAGTTTCCAATCTTGGGCGCCTTTAGACGTCACTACTTCCAGCTAAATATAGACTCCGAAAAAGCCAATCGCTTTTACTATCGAAACAGGATGTTCCAGGTCAATGGGAATGTTTTGAATGGGTGAATGTTTTCCAGAGGCTTTTGTATTCACTGGATCAGACGGGATTATTCCACAAAGTGCAAATACTTGTAGAGGAACTACAAATTTGAATTTACAAATAAATCAAACACAAAGTTTCAGCCGGAAGGGGCTTTTTCAATCGTAAAACCCTTAAAACAGTCTAGGAATCCCGGATTTTTATGATTTTTGTGTCCTGTGCCGGAATGAAATTACTCAGCCCCAATAATATTTCAAAAAACGGGTATATTACCTAGATTCCAAAATTTCAGCATCTGTGATCCGCGTGTTCGTCATGTGCGTGTGCACTCCCGACCGTCCGTCGAATCCGTCGCCAGCTCCTGATCCTCCGGCGATTGTCTCGTAATAACCACCCATTTTCTCGTCGCCAAATGTGGTGTTGTTCATACAGCCTGCAAAAAGAAGAAAACGTTGTAGGTGCTGAGTGAGTGCACAGCCGCTACCAACTCATTCGGCAATTTCGGCACTCATGTTTGGTCAACTTACCCTGTGAGGCAGCAACGGCATCGAACGCCCGGAAAATGACGTCGCAAAGGCGCTGCGAGGTTAGAACATTTCCTCCAACTACCGCCGCTTGTTTGTGGGGACTCAGAATTGTGCCTGGTGGTACTTTAATCTGAACAAACCATAAAATCAGCGATCACTTGGGTACAAGGTCGTTTGCGGTACTTTAATTGGTTTAAGACACCCTTGGTTCAGGGGGATGTCATAGCCGACGAGGCATCGAATACAGTAGATAACGGCAGCCATCGTGACCGCAGGAGGAGCATTGCAGCTGGAGTAGACCTCGGGCCCAGTTCCAGTGAAGTCAAATTCTGCCTCTCCCTAAATAATGAAATGTTCAAAACCGTGAAAACGTGGTTCGTTTAAAGCATCAAGGTCGCTGCGCAAAGAGCATCACAAGTAGTATACATAAGATAGTTTGAGCAGTTGCTTCGAAATGACGGATTCCAAAGGAGTTCAAAAGTATGTACCTTGACGGTGTCGATATCAACGGTTAGCTTTATAAGAGTTCCGTCGTCCATGAAGTCCTCGGCTTGAAGAACCGATTTGCCAAATTTTTGCTGGGTTTCTTCGCCAACCTAAAACAAAACTGAATACTCTTGTGCCCCCTTTAAATGTGTTCACCTTTTTCAAAAGCTGATGAACGGCAACTTCGGCATTGGACTGGATGTGAGCCATGTATGCCTGTACCACGTCCAAGCCATAACTCTCAATGAGCTCCGTGACCAACGCAATTCCTTTCTGGTTCGCGGCAATTTGAGCTCGAAGATCGGACAGATTGTCGTTGAGATTCCGCGTCCCAGAACATCCAGGGAATTTGCCCGGTGCCATGAGAAGATCTGTCAACTCCTGCTCCTGGAATACTCCTTTTTTGACAACCTTGAAGCTGACGAACTGAGCGCCTTCTTGATTCAAAGACGTCGAATGAGGGGGCATCGAACCGGGAACAAGTCCCCCAATGTCCGAGTGATGTCCGCGGTTAGCGACAAAAAACTCCGGATGTTTGGATTTCGAGTAGTAGACGGGAGTAATCACAGTGAGATCCGGAAGGTGGGAGCCCCCGGCCATCGGGTGGTTCGCTAAGATCACATCACCGTTTTCCATTCCGTCAATACCAAGGTTGTTAATTTGGAACATTACGGTAGCTTGCATTCCACCCAAATGGACCGGAATGTGGGGTGCGTTCGCGATAAGCCCGCCGTCTGGTCCAAAAAGGGCGCAGGAAAAGTCGAGACGTTCCTAAAAACATCTTTACAGTACATAGACACTTACGAGATTCTGGCAAGACGTTCCAAACACTAAGGTTTGCTGAAGAGCTTCTCCATAATGCAAACAGCCACACCACTCACTTTAATATTGGTAGAAATCGATGTTCTCTGAAGAATCGTTCCCATCTGCTCAGCAATCGACATAAACCGGTGGCTAAAAATCGAAAGCTGGATCGGATCCATCGCAGTGTCGATCTCTTTTAGCTCGTGCTTCATTATATCAATAATAACGTTTCCGTCTGATGTGATCGTCGCTTTACAGAGCGGTTCTACCAGTATTGTGCTGAAACAGGCCATATGAGAAGCTGATTCATAGGACAACATGCCTGTTCTTGTCGATTATAATGGCTGGACCATTGATCTCATGACCGGCGTATAACTTCGAAAGTTCGTAAAGACTCGTTTCCATTTCTCCTTCCTAGAAAACCAAGCGTTGTAAAGAGCAGAGTTTCGTATAAATCTGACCGTGAAAAAACATTTCGCGGTTGAAAGCAACGGTGGGTTAGCAGGTTCATCTGCCTTTGCAATCGTCGCCGATTCGACGAGGTTGCAGACTCCGATCCCACGAATTCTGAACGAAATAACACAACAGTAAAGTTGGACTCCATCTAAATAAATGTGTGCGTTCCAATGGAAATAATTACCTAATATCATCGACAATTATAAGCCGATCACTGATCGTGAATCCAAACTCTCGCTTGTATGCATCTGTGAAGCTCCCGCGGAATCCTTCGACGCTTAGCTTCTCTGACTGGCACATGATCGCGCAGTCAGTCTTCGCATAGCGAAGATGCAAATATTCCTCGAATCTGATGTTCCCGTCAGAGAATCCCTGTGAGCGCAGTTCGCCCGCGCATTCATCCCGCAACTTCGCCAGTCGTTCGTCCAGGTAAGGGAAGTCGGCGTCGTTCAGGTTTTTCATGGCGCTTTCTTGTTTCTCTACGACTGCGTCTGCCAAAGCAATTCCGTAAGCGGAGAGGATGCCGGAGTATTTGTGGATCTTGACTGTCTTCATTCCGAGTGCCTTGGCAATGGCGCAGGCGTGCTGGCCTCCGGCTCCTCCAAAGCAGGCTAGTGTGTGCCTCGAAGTATCGTATCCCCGCGCCTAAAATAAAAATTTTTCATAGGGTATCATGATTACAAATTATGAAATGGCAAATAAATTGTACAAAAATCAAACCTGAGTAAGAGCGCGTATCGGTCTGCACATCGATTCGTTAGCTACCTCGATGAACCCAAGCGCCGTCTCTTGTATCGAGAGCTGAGGACGCCCGAGAGATTTGAGGAATTTGTTCGCTTCCGCCGTTACCTGCGCCATGGCCTTTTTGCCAGCTTCACTGAAATGGCTGCTTAGTTGACCAGAAAAAGTTTACACTTACGCATCGAGCGGCTGGTCTTCGTTAGGGCCAAAGATGTGGGGGAAGTGCTCAGGTAAGATGCGGCCTAGAACGAGGTTTGCATCGGTCACTGTGAGGTATCCGTTCTTGCGATAGCATACAGGCCCCGGATTCGAGCCGGCAGATTCTGGACCCACTATAAAAAGGCCGTCGCGGAAAAACAGGCGCGATCCTCCTCCCGCAGCAACTGTGTGAATATCGAGCTGAATTACAGGACTGCAAGAGGATTCAGAACAACAAGCTTACCTGGGGCGCTTGAATGGTCACTCCGGCGGTGACGGTTTCCACCACGTGGCTGAACTCTCCGGCATATCTGCTTACGTCCGTCGATGTTCCTCCCATATCAAAACCGATGATCGCTTCCTTAGTAGAACTGTCGTATGCGGTCAGAGAGACTCCGACGACTCCTCCGGCCGGTCCAGAGAGAATCGCCCGAGAACCGAAAAAGCTGGAATGATATTAGTTCCAAACAGCCCGATGGAATAAACGAAAACTTACTTTTCAATAGGACAAAGGCCGCCATCTGATTGCATAAACTCGACTTTGACCCCGTCGAGGTTGTTTTCAAAGGCCGATCGGAAGTTGTGAATATATTTTTGAATAATCGGAGTGAGGTAGGCATCAGCACATGCTGAAAGATGATGTATGAAACTTAAATTTAACCACTTGTTTCAAAAGCTATATTTGTTGTAAACAAACAACTAACGGTTCGGTATTGAAATGCTTTTGGTTAATAACAAACCTGTAAAACCTCGAGGAACCGCTTTGATCATCGGGATTACTGTAGAGGATAGGGAGATGTTATTGAAGCCAACTTGGGCGGCGATTTCTCCGACAAATGATTCATGTTCCGGATATCTGAAACACGCATTTTTTCATTCAATATTTATAATAGTGGAACTCACATATAAGAGTGGAGGAAGAGGACGGCCAGAGAGTTGAATCCTTTCTCCCTCAACCGCTTCAGTTCGCCACTCACGGCTGGAACGTCGATCCCTCGATGAATAATGATACCGGTTCCGTTTTTCGTTGTTTTCCGCTCGCCGGAAATCTGCATCTCGCAGCTGGCATCTTCCAGGAGCACGCGTTCGTCGATCTCGACGACTTCTTCATATAAAGTGTCCGGGATTTTGATGTCCAAGTCGAATATTTTTGGTCGGGACTGATTTCCAATGTAGAGAAGATCCTGAAAATGAACGAATCGTAAACAAGCTAAATTCAAACCGAGCCTAAAGAATAAAGAAACGAATCATGAATGCACTTAATAACACCAGTCAAAGCACGGAGTTTCCAGGCGGGTTCCAGGAAATCTCTTCCTTTCATTTCTTTGCCGATCAAATCAAGCGTACTACGCAATATAGTCCCATTGTGTATAAACATTATGCCAATAATTGATCCGATCGGCGAAAAAAGTGAATTCGAGAAAAGGTGCAAATATGGTACCTTGAAGCCCTTCGTAATCAAAAGTGCACAGCGTTCTCCTTTCCGTTCAAGCAGCGCGTTTGTCGCCACTGTTGTTCCCATTCGAATCCAATCAATACGATCTACAAACAACCGTCAACAACGCTGGTCCAGTCAACAAATCCCATTACCTGTTGGTATCCTCGAACCGCGCTTGATCTCGCCGAGTTCATCGCTCAGCACTCTTCGGATGGCTTCTGTTGGGGCGTCTGGATAGTTGACTGGATCTTCGGACAGAAGCTTCATCACCATGCTTTTTCCATCGGGATACTTCACGTATACGTCGGTAAAAGTACCTCCACGGTCGATGGCGAATCCGAATCCACGTTTCATATTTCGAGCGTCCAGGGAATAGAGGAAGCACGGGCTCTCTTGTCAGCAATCGTGCAAAAAGCTCTGCAAATAACAAAACAATCGATCGATTCCAGCGGTATTTTAGTAAACACATGCACGCAAAGTGCTCTCCGTGCTGGTCGCCGTGGTTGTAGTTTGTGCGGCGCTGTGGCTGAGGGGACCGTTACGGGTCAACGAAAACAGAAGCGAGTGTTTAGTGGTCTCAAGTGATGTGATATCAACGCTGGAGAAATGTTCAAGCGAGACTAAAGTCGGCGGAGATTCCTTCCGACTTTAAATTTATCGTCTTTACAACATTCTCCCTAGCGCTAGAAATTTTAAAATCGTCTACATAAAACTTCTTGAAGGCGTAGAAAAATGCAACTTTGAAAGACGGAAAATGCACCGGGTACACTTCTGTGAAGGCATCAAAGCGGACTTGCACGGTAAAATATGCTTGGAACCCACGTTACGCAAGCTTATGCAAGTAGAACAGAGTCAGAAAAACTCCGAAAATTCGGATTCGGCATGCATGCATCGAAAATATCAAAATTCGCCACCAAACTCTGTTTATTGTAAATTGTAAATGTGCCATTCATGTGCAGTTTCTACTTGAAATGAAATGGAAAATATTTCGCCGTGGAATCGCTGTTTGCACTGAAATGCAGAAGTTCTAATTCATTAATGTCGCATCGCTGAACGCTCTTTGGCATTGTTACTAATTGATCTGAAATCTTAGCGGGAAAGAAGGTTCACACCTTCAAGCGATCCGTAACAAAGCGATAAGAAAGGATGACTTTATGTAAAGAAAAGCCTTAATGCTAGGCGTGACACACGCTGCAACAAGAGATCAAGCAACAAATTGACAACAAAATACGCCAAATCGGGGATTTCATGGGGTTTCACAAAGTTCAAAAAACGAAAATGGCAACTGGACATAAAGTTGCAAGATATTAATCACGTGTGGTTCCCAATCTCAAGAGCGCAAAACGCAATTTGACGATAAGTGATGATACTGTTTGTAGCTCAGAGGCTGATAGTTCCATTTGTGCAACTTAGAAATCTGACTAGCCATCTCCCAAGAAACTCTTACGTAAAACCCTTGTCGATTATACTATTTTTACTCCAAACGTTGGAATCTTTGCCACATCTAAAAGCCACATTTTGTGAACCGTGCGAGTGAATAGTGCTAGCTTTTGTGCCACATCCCACAAAGCAACATTCGGCTCGAGTGGCCCTCGTTTGTCTTAAGGGATTATATAAGAGATAACGAGTATCGAGAAGGCAGTTCTACCTACTGCGCTCCCACCTTGTTTGACTGGTGTGGTCGAGTGTTCCAAAAGTGAAATAAGTGGAAATTTGCGGGTAGAAGAAGGCCGCTCAGCGGACCGTTTTTTCGCGCCTCGAGCGACGAGCAAGTGCGTGTTACATTTCAAGAATTAGAAAATAAAGTCTGACCGCATTCGAACGTGGAGATTCGCATCCTGCAGATACCGACCACCGACTCTGAACCCTTCGCTCCCTTTAATGAGATTTCTGGTGTTCTGTTCAGTATTTTGCCCTCGTGGCGGAAGATAGTAACTCCATCCGAGTCAAGCAGCGCCATGTTGCAGAGTAAGTTCCAAGAGCAAGGGAAAGGGAAACTTAAAGCCGGGCCGTCCTGAGCGCCTGGAGGACGTGAAATGCTCACGTGTCAGCTGCTTTTCTTTGTGTTTGTGGCTTGAACCGGGGAATTGTTGCTGGCGCCCTTTCCCTTTTCACGGAAGGAAGGGCGTCGATGGAGATCTTGGCCGTTCGCCCTTTTGTGTGTCATCCTCCCCTCGGCATCTACGAAAAAGGCGATCAGCAGCTCGGCGACGGAAGACGAGCTCAGGAGAGAGAAGGCAAGGTAGAAAGAAGCCGAGGAGAGCTTCACGTTTATTCGTGCTTTCGCTCATCTTTTCGCCAAAAACTGGTTTCGGCGGCGGTGAGATGGCAGATTTGGAGATGTTTTGGTGGTGCTTTCCGATAATTGTATTTTGAAAGCAAAATCAAGTGAAAGTTGCTTCTTCGCTTCTTCTACCTCCTCCCCTCCTCCTACTCTCCAGCAACACTGCACCGGCGTGTACGATATATGTATAGCGGACACACAGGTTTTTTGTATTGCCTGCGGCGCTTCTTCCAGAAAGCACGGGCGTCCCCACCATCAACACATTGCGCGACTCTCTCCTGCTTTCGCTTTTCATTCGCTGTTGACAGGTGATTAAGCACCTTCCTTTTCTGTTGTCCTCTAAACCAAATATGCCTCTTAATCTGTCCCTCTTCGCAGACCCTTTGCAGAACCTTTGTCCATTTCAGGTAATTTGATGAACAACGCCTACAGCGGTCGACCAGGCTGTAGTTGTGTCATCGACATCTCCACCCCGGCGACTCTGGAAAGAGACTTCAACCTATGGCTTAATGCAAGTTCCCAGGATTCCCTCAACATTTCTAGCTCTTTCTTTCAGGGCCTCCCTCCCTCGACTTCCTTTGAGACCCCGTGCCACTTTTCGCAGCCCCGGTGCGACTACAACATGAACAACGAAGTTTCCTACTACGCGACCGAACGCCACGAACCAAAGGACAAGAAATCGAAGCGGAAGTCGACTCCTCGAAAAGGTTGTGTATTTCCATGCAAATTTAAGAACCTGAGCTTTTTTTTTCAACGGTTGCTTCCAAGTTCTCTCTTTCATTAGTTTAGGAACGGGAACCAACCTGTACGGGAGACCTTATTGTCCCGGGCGACCTCTCAGCATGGAGGAGCGGACACAAATCATTGAGCTGCACAATCAAGGAATGAAGGTGAACGCGATTTCGAAACAACTGTGCATCTCACACGGCTGCGTGTCGAAGATCATCAGTCGGTAGGTTCTTGTTTTTGTTTTCCACCACATTCTAAAGCGGTGTGCTGTTGCAGATTTCGGGACACGGGTCTTCTGAGTCCTGCCTCTAATCCTGACCACCGTCGTCCGCGACGGTCCAAAAAGCCGCCGATTGGAAGTTCGGCGCCCAGCAGACCGCCAGTCTCCACGCCGCCATTATCGTATATCAACGAACTGACTGCCCACGCTCTTAATCAGATGGACGTAGCGACCTCAACCACTACCTACATGTAACCTGCGCACTGTTGTGCGCGTGAAGAAACGTCGAAATGTGTTTTGTAGAAATTAATGTTGAAAATAAAGAAATAGTCTATTGTAGAGCAGCTCCTGCTTTGTACCTTGATCGCGATGATTCACTGCGGAGGCGAAAGCGGGTTTGGAACTCACAAATTTGATGCTGTTTTCGTGTTCTGAGCGCGCCAGAGCGGCGAACGGGAAGAGTTAAAAATGGAAACTGTTCTGACACTGTATAAGTTCTGACTGATTGAGTAACGGTTACCGGCAAACTCCGATTCGGAAAAAAACCAGTCAGTTGTGTAAGGGTCATAAAAAACTCGAAATTGGAAGACGAAAGCAGGAGCGAACATTGGTGTATGTAAACACTTTCTGGAGGCTCCGGTTCTTCCGTGAGAACAAAACCTCCTTGTCATAAATGATCTTTGATGGCCCATTCCGGTTGTTGTGCAAGAGTTCAGACTGCAAGGTGCGGGGAATCTTTCGGGAAGACAAGTGAGTGCTAAGGTAGCAGATAAAGGAATCTGGCACGTTACAAAATTGTCGCTCTTGGGTGAATGGAGAACAGAGACCTAACTAATATCAGACAGAATCATCATTTCGACAGGAAGCTTAGAATAAAATTGCAAGTTGGAACCGAACATTTTGGATGGAAAGAAGTTTGCAGCTTTAACTCAAACTTTTGATCATATATGCTGACTGGAAAATCCACTAAAAAGCTGCACGTTAGTCGTATCGAGTTTACTCATAAGTTCTTCACATACTCGCTGGTTCGATTCTCTATTGAACACGTGAACACATCATGCCGTGCCACAAGACGTCTGGATCGGACAGGTTTTGCGAGAAATTCCGTGGCGTCGCCGCGCATCGAATTGTCAGGTTAAGAAGACGCTGCTTCTCATCCATTACTTTTGAACGCTTGCCGTCGCCAAACGCCACGAACAGCCAACTCGCCGCGATCCGACCGTCGCATCCTATCATCTCCACCGACGCCGCCGTCAGCCGATTCCGTCCTTTCTGTCGGTAATTACACCCATGATTCCGACGTGATATCCGCTGTTTCCAGGCGTCTCAATCGCGCCGACCCCTTTGAAATTCTTAAGCACTGCAGCAAGAGCTGTTTTCCAGCCTGTGAGTATATACACGTCCGGCGGCCGATATCTAGGCGTTTGAGAAATTTCCCCTTGCTTACAGTAATCCTTTCAAACTACAAATTCTTTCTCAGCCACCTGTCGTTCCCTTTTCCCATGAAAGCTCCCTTGAAAGCAGAGCTGCATCTCAGACGCAATTACCTACTCAAAATGGCATTTGTTTTCCGAACGCCAAGAGAAAAACAAACGGCGCGGGGTATAATTGAAGCCGCAGCGCGAGCCATTTGGTTAAGTGGATAATAACGTACAATACCGCCGTATTCCGGGAAAATTGCCGCGTGTGATTCAGTTTTGTTTACGTCTTGGAACTTGGAAATGGCGCCAGCTAGCGACAAATGATTACCTCCGATTGCAGACAAGACGCCGATTGTGACGTCTCCAAACCCAAACAGCTTTTATGCCATTTGAGAAACTCAGCAGAAACAACCATCGGGGTTAGTTGTGCCGATTAGGTGATCCCTTAGCACTGTGAAACAAATCTGATACAAAACAGCTGCCGGAAGATCCAAGTTTTTATGATTTTCTTTTCCTGAAAACCGATCGAAAAAGTTGCGAGGGCGTACAACGATGCGCGAAACGTTTAAGCAAACACGCATTCTGTGTCAATAACCTTGAAGATCTTCGCCGAAAGGGTTTAGGCGGCGGTTTCCCCTCGAGCCCGATTCTCATCTCTTCTCGTTTTGTTCTTTATCGACTGGTTTCTTGTTCATCCCATGCTCCACTCATACCCATAACTGGGTCCACTCCTCCACTTTTTGCGTATATAGATCGTCGAAAAAGAAACATTCCTGCATTTGACACCGTTTTTCTTAAACCCAATCGCTTTCCTTGCGTCGTTCGTTTGCTCGGGACGCAATGTAAACAATCGGAAAAAGTGTCTGAGAGATTGATCGGACGTCAGCGTTGAACATGGTGATATCAGTTTGATTTCCCTGTCTCAGTCGACTTTTTTGCATTTTATGCGTCGGTGTTCGCGTTTCTTTGGATTCCGATGATGCTGGTTCGAGCGAGAGGCGCGTGTGCAGATAACGCTTTATGTACATAAAGCGAAGATCGATCGAAAAGCGTGAGTTATATATTACTACAGTCCCTCTGGCACCGCTTGCGATTCGCTCTCTCACAATTGGTTTTCAGATTTATCCTTCAAAATGCTGCTGATATCTGCGGAAATCGCACAATGTTTACCACCAAGCATAGCATTTTCTTATACAGCGTCGAATCCCCCAAGCAGCTTTTCTTCAGAACCGCTGGCGCAAACAGCCACACACGGATTGCCACAAATCGCAGCCACTTTCCCAACGTCACTAGCAATGCGACCAAACTGTTGTTTACCCGACATTCGAGCGAGCCACGTTGACCGTAAACATAACAAGAGATTAAGGGTCGACTGATAACTGCAGCCGGCAACTGAGTGACTATCCTAGTCAAATGGTCGTACAGTCAGCAGCTTGTGAGTTAATTGTATTGACGATATTTTCGTGAATCCTTACTGGATCAGAGGTATTTTCCCCCTTTTCGCCAAGTTCTTTCAATCGGAAACGTCAGGAATGCTTGATGAGAAAGCTGCAAGCGGTGCCAGCAGGTCCGCGGAGAAAGGACCTCAGCAGCGTAATACCGCTTTTTGTTGCTTTAAGAAATGAGGTTCTGTGTGGGCCGCACGCATTAATAATTCAAATTTTAAACTTTATTTGCAAAAGACTTACATGATTAAATCTTAATCTTTAATTTGCTAGTTGCCTGATTTGAACGAAAAGCTTCTGCAGCTGAGGCATATGATGCCCATAAATGTTTGCGTAAGTATGGATCGCTTTTCTCGGGGAGCAGAGGACAATGTCCATAATAATCAACTAATTGAAAACATTATGAAAAATGTGGTCCGTTTTCTCCCTTCCTCTCTTGTTCTACAGACTATTAATTAAAGTTTGGCCGCTGTCTTTTTCTGCGCTGGAACGTTTCAGAAACCAACCAAAAACTCAAAAAGCTTTTGTTTGCTGGTAACGTGGGTCTCAGATCCATATTTGAGTGGTTCCAGCCGCAAACGAATCTCCCACGAAAAGCTCGGATTTCAGCCCCGAGTCTCTCGCTCGCTCTCCCGATCACGCAGTTTATCTTTTCACTCGCTCGCTCGTCGGCGTCGATTTCAATCGCGCCCTAAATTCGAGCAGCAAACTCTCTGTTTACGTTAGTGGATGCTGTTATGAATGATCGCGCGTCGGAAAAACGCGAGAAGAGGTGCCACTCTCCCTCTCCCTCGAGCCACTCTTGAGTCTCTTTTTTGAAACACGGGCTTGTTTGTGCGTACGTCTTTTCTTACGCTGCTTACGCGACCGCATCGATTTATCTGAGAGTCCGTAGCGCCGTTTGGAGCCCCGTGGTGAAGCATGAAGCTCTCGTTTCACGAGAATCCGCGGGAACCCTCGGAACGCGACCTGCCCATGATTCACCGGCTGCGTTAACATCACACGTGAGTGCGGGTTTATGAAATGATAATTTTGAAGCCGATTTTTCATTATTTTGTTCAATTTTGAAGACTTTTTTATAATTGCTCCTATTTTGATGGTGGAAGACGTCATGTACTTTGAATTGGGAATGACCTTCTGATAATTTCGGATATCCTGAAGTGCGTTTTCATGAAAGCTTATAACCACCGGCAAAAACCAGTTCCTCGTTGAATGTTGTTGCTTAATTTCGAACCGCGCAGCCATTTTAATTGCCGCCTTGAACAACTCGCCGAAGTGGCGAATGGCCATTGAATGCTGGGATCGCCAGCTGTGTCATAGTCCGGAATGGACGCTCCATGAAGCGTTTTCCTTTGAATTGGCTCGGGTTTTCCCATTTCGCACATGGCCTACAATTTGTGAAACGGGGTTGAGCAGGACACCGACTGTTCTTTTGATCGTGACTCTATGTGCACTCATTCCGGAGTAAGCACAGATTTTACCGTTTTCTCAGAGATTGCCGATTCTTGCTTCCAGTTGGTGTTATCTTCGGTCAAATTTCGCTTATTTTATGCGCGATTAACACCAAAATCCTGAAAGAACTAAACCGGTTCTTTCCACCGGTCTCATAGACACAAACTAAACTACCGTATCACAAACGCGAAGGCCGATGAAAATCCCGATTTAGAACGAAACGATCCGAGTCCCATGCATTCCAGAGACTCCGCCAAATATGATAAGGTTGACACAGCTCCTTAGTGTCACTGATCGCAGGACTCAGATTGTTGACTGCCCAAAGATAAGCCACTTGAAGAACAACGGAGCCGTTGTTAGCATCGGCTCCGAATGGAAGCTGCTGTGTTCCCTCTTTAAACTTTCTGAAGCAAACCGATCAAGCACCTTGTTTGCGGGCGGGCTCAAGGAGACCTCATCTCAGATGCGAGTATCCTGATGGCCTTCTTCGAAGGGTTAATCTAATTACGGACAAAAACCAGTCTCTGAAACGATCATTCAGTTTGCATAAACGTCCTCGAAGAAGTCACTGGAAAAGGAGGACAGAAACGGAGTTGAGGTGACGTCAAATCCGCCGGTCCCGCGTAGAGCTGAAGTGAGAAATTAGAAAACATGTGAATGTTATCAAGCGGCCAGAGTGTCCGGTTTCTAAAAAAATGCTGCGTTGATATGGACGGGAACAATCGGCGCCTTCGCCACCCTGAATAGAAATAACAGTTCGACCGATTTCGACCTTTCAGAGACAAGTCTCCCTCTTAGAAAGCTCCTTGTTTAGAACCTGGGGACTTGAGTACACCCCGGCAGTGGTTGAAGGTTTCTTGGCCTTTCGCACACAAACATTTTGTTCTCCTCGAAATGACGCCGATCAACCCCTAATTAAAAGCATCCCTTCTAAGGATGCCGTTCTGCACGCACGCTCGGCCCGTAGGCTGCTTGGGTTCACCCCAAACAGCAAACAAACCCCGCGTTCTCTGTCCACCTTGGCATGGTCGGATCGATTTCATTAAACCGTCCGCTCGGAGAGCGGCTTTCCGCCTATTCATCTGTTTGTTTTTCGTTTTTGCTGGCTTTTGAAAAATCAATTTATTGGCTTCTGCCACAAACGCTTTCCTTTCCCAGATTACGGTAGGCACGGTGAGTGTGAGTTTGTGGGACTGAAGGAAACGGTGTGGTTCGATATGATGATGCGTATGATGGAACCCAAAAAGGAGATGACTGACCTTGAAGGGCTTCGGAACACGTTTCGCGGCAAGTAGCTAAAAACAATAAGTGACAGGTGTCAGATTTCGGGATAAAAAGGAAAATAAGATTGATGATGGTCCGGAGTTACTCATTATGCTGGAGCGGCAAACAGATTTTGGGAAACCGTTCGCCATTTTCCTTTTTTCAAAAAAAAGTTTTGGGTAAACAGCGGCGAAAGAACTTCGCTAAAAACAAACTTTTCGGCGTCACAAGTAAATACTCGTGGTGAACTTTGGTGACTTCCTCGTTTCTTCGAAACTATGGAAATGTGTTAGTCTGTGAACGAGGATCTTGAGAGCGAAGGCCAAAATTCCTAATTGCAGTTTTCTGTGCGTCGCGTTATTTTGTTGTTCCTTTACCTTCCTGGTTCCTGAAAAGCAGTTTTTCGATTTGTTTAGTGAAACTGGTTCTTTGATGTTTTCCCACCGTCCGAAGGCAATGTTTTTCTCCGGCGCATTTGCATACCATCTTTGCCAATTGGGACAAAGATTCACAGACAAGACATAGACAAAGAGTTTTCGCGCCAATCTGCCCGTGGCTTCTCTGCAGGCTGGCAGCGCTTATCACAACACTCCTACTCTTTCCGGGCGAATCATTATTGTCCCCAGCTGTTAGGCGACCCTCTCTGCATATCCAGCGCCTTGGTTTGCTTGAAAGGAGTTCACCCCTGCACCTTTCCGCATCTTTGCATCATTCTGTTGTGGTCGTTACACTGCTTAAAGCGATTAAGTCTCTGGTTTGTGATGGGAAACTCAACGAAAACGTGCCAGGGCGGCGTGTTGAAACGCTTGGAAAAGCGGCGAAACAGCAAGTGTTGCTTGTCTACTAGATGCAGGCGCTGTGATCTGGGCCGTGAAATGCGATGCTCTGCTGTTTCCGTATTCCCCTCACTTAAGGCCGGAAGAAGTTCGTGGAAGGCGAACAGAGGCAGAGGAGCATGCGATGTTGTGTTTATCGTCTCCGCGGCGCGCGCTCGAGTTCCTTTTCTCCGAAACGCATACTCAACCCGTTTTTTCAGCGATGTAAAAACGCCAATCGCCAATTTGTGACAAAGGCCGTGGCGTCCCGGGACGGAGAGGAGAGCAGGAGAGAGTTTATACTCCACTCTCCGAATTCGCTCGGCGCGTCCTCCGCTCGACGATCGCCGCGGAGAAAGACGACGAGAAGAACTGGCGAGGGAGCGCCCGGTGTCCCCCAGACCCTCTCCGATCTGTTGACAACTAGCATCACTACTGCAGCTGCCTCTTCCCGGTTCTGCATCATTTTCGCCTAGTTCCGTCGCCCCGCGACTGATAACACGCGCCGCGTTTAACGATCCCGCCGTCGCCGCGACCTTCCGCACCGGTTCGCCGATTCCTTTTTTATCAATATTGACACTCAGCTCGGCTCCCGCAACTATCCGCTAGTCCGTTTTGTCTTCCAGCTAACCATGCGTAGGCAGTGGCCGACGTCAACACGGTTTTCCCGCGTCCACACTGGTCTCGCCTAGCCACTTCCCAGTTTGGCGCTTAACTCAGAAATACTTTTTGCCGATCCCAAAGACGTCCATCCCTTTTAATCCGGCGCTCGAGTATCGGCGATTCCTGGAATATTCTTCTGATTTCGGGTTCATCGAGATCCTGCCGGATACGTCTGTTTCCATCAGGAACCCTCTCCGAACTTTTTCGGTCTCTAGTTGCGCATTTCTTCGGCCGCTTAAACTTTGTTTGCTCTTTTTTCTGCCGCCACCGGCGCTCTCGCTCTCAGCTTCAGCCGCAACTTGACGCGAGGCGACCGTAAAGCAACCGAAAAAAATTCTCTGAACGCAAATCTTCGCCTCTTTTTCCGCCGTCGTCGCTCCGCTGTCGTTTTGCATCTTATCGCCGGATGCGAACCATGCGAGCGAGAGGATACTGTACCTGCAGAAGCGAGTGATCAGCCGACGAATCGGGCGCGGTGAAATGCATTCAGCGACGCGCTGCGGCCCGCGAGTGGAATACAAATGGTCTTATCAGTTTTTTTTTGTTTTTTTGACAATCCAAGTGTTGGGATACTGTAGGAATTGCGGAATCGCTCTCCAAATAACCGGTTTCTGTTAAAAAACGCAATCACTAAAATTCAAAGATATTTCTCGTGCACCATAGAACTTTAATTTTGGTGCCGTCTACGTAGCACAATCCTTCACTATCAGCGACCAACAACTGCTTTCCACTCGCTGACGCACAAGAAAACGTATTACAGTAACCGTTATCACCTTTGTTTATACCAGTAAGAGCAAAATTCAAGTACTATCACAGTTTTTGGAGCCAAAACGTAAGCCCATTATTCCCGTATATATGACTCTCGCTCTCGAATGTTCTTAAAACTTTTGGTTATAGTTCAACAATGGAATCGAGTAAAAAGGCCTGTATCACAAATTCATTACGACCACGTCAGCGCCTACCCCAAACAAAAAGCTTAAGATAGTAAACGGGGAGAGGCTGTTCAGTGAACGTTGGTTCATCCAACTTCAACCCTTTTTGCTATTTTTTATCCCTTTCCCAGAAAGCGGATCGTTGAGGACCGCTCTTTGAGGTCCTCCCGAAAAATGCGCGACCCCGTCGTTAACTCTTTCGCTCGTCCTCTGGGATCATCTTTGTTAGTTCTCGGGAGACACAGAAACTGACGGAAAAATGCGATAACTGACTCAATTGAGTTTCAAACTGTTTTTATAAAAACGCTTCTTCAAATAGAAAACGCTCAATTTTCTTTGCCAACAAAGGGAATATGTATCCAAGACGACGAATCCACGTAGTCATGAAAGCTTTAGACATCAGCGACTGAGAACGGCGCAAACAACTTAATCTTATTTTAATCCGCTACCGCAATCCCACTCTATTCGCGAACTAAGAAAAATTCAAACCGCTTTGATTTTAAAGACCTGCTTCGCAGAGGTACCAGTCCTCAGGAATTTGGTTCCGGCTAGAAAAGCAGAAAAAATGGACGAAACCATCAAGTTTTTGTGTCTTTTTTCGAAAGCCCGGACGTTTTTTCCTTATTTCTATTTAAAAAAAGCAAAATTGAACTTTTCGCGGTCTTAAATCTGGCCCATAAATGGACTTCAAATTTGCAATTTCTGACACATTCGTGCTGGAACTTGTTCGTTCCTGAATTTCTTCGGATCTTGGACGGTGACGCCTCGAAAAGTGCAGACATAAATAGAAAAAGGTGAGGTCTCCGAACCAGTGCGAGCCTAATCGTATCTCTGCGACTTCGGCTAATCTTATCAAAAGGGAAAGGAAGGGAGCGACGGCAGATCGGCGAATCGGGAAAAAGGAAAACAAGACCACCCAAATTTCTTTGCGTTCTCCATTATTTGGGTCTCCCCGTCTGGATTGGGAGACTTCTCAATCAAAATCAAAAAAGATAGATTTCCTTTTGTCATATTTCAGTCTTGTCTGTTTTGAGACCTTTTTGAATCTAAAAAAGAGAATGTCTGAGCTCACGAATCCGCGGCGGTTGTTAGGTTGTGGTTATCGCTTAAAACGTCTTTTTTTGGTTGATCGAGAAAGCTTCCCGCTTGCCCTGTGTTCACTCTCGGTACTCATTCCGACCCGCCTCCAAAACCTTCACTGCTATCTTATCAGTGCCTCTAAAACGTCCCGCAGTACGTCGTCAGTTGCATCACATCGTTTTCGAGGACGCCTTGCCAGGGTCCAACCTTCGACTATACCTATCAACCCGGTCTTCCTGCCTCTTCTCGTCTCCCCACTGTTTGGACAGTTCGTGTCTCCACCGGCCGGGCTACATCGCTTGTTGAGGAACGATCAGTAGTGCCCCGGAGCACGATCGTCCGCTCCGCTGCGACGGCGGACCTACCACATTTCTGTCGCAGCGCCGGGCTCCACCCCCTTCTTCGCTTCCCCTCAACGTGTCCTCCCTGAAAGGCGGGTTCTTATGGCTGTGCGCGCGTTATTTAGATTCATCAGGTGGCGCAGCGCCATTAAATTTTCCTTTGCCGTTTGCTCCGAACGGACGTATTCGTGCTATTCCAGTATACCGTCTCCGGTGCCCCGGGCACTGAGGTCTCCCCCGCGACCGTGGCACATCGCGAATGTCGCTCGTTTTGGTTCTGTAGACTCTTAACCCCTCATTCCCATCTATTTCAGGCAAAGATGAAGGAACTCGTGGAACTCTACGGACTCCGTACGTTTACGGTAGTCTTCCGAGTGGACGAGATTCGTGAAGCATTCCTCCGCAAGGCCGACCCCGCTTTGGTGAACGTGCTCTCGTGGCTGGTTCGTCCGGACTCGGTCGAAGGCTCTCCTCCCTTCATGCACTGCTTCCCGAAGAAGCCAACGAACTTGACCCTTCCGCATCTTGTGACCTTCATGAGTTCCTGGCTGGACTGCGTCATGTTCAACATGGACCGCGATACCCTCCACAATGATATCCGAAAGAAGTATGAAGTATTCGAGGAGTTCAGACGCGCGGCGGACGTCCTCTACCACCAGAACTTTGCCGGTACGTTACGTTTAAACAAAATGTAAATTGGTTAGGTGAGCAGTGGGCGCAAGGCTAAGCGAAGGTCACGGTGAAATCAGTTTCTAACACCTTTCTTGTTTCAACCAAACATTGTTGAACACTCCTTTTGGATATAGCGACCCTGTAGCGATAGCGACCCTCCATTTGATGGAGGAACTTCGCATTCTTTCGGACTAGATTATATGCAAACTGATTGCGCGATCGAAAAGAATCCGTTCAACCGAAATCAATTTTGGGAGATCGCCGTCGAGCCACGGATGTAGCGTTTTCGTTCATGCCGTAAACGTCCGACGTTCATTGTCCATTTGCCGGCCAGACTGGCGAGTCCGCTCGATCGCCCCACGATTGAACCGCATTTTTGGTTTATTGACGCTTGCTGTTGACACTCCCGCAGAGGGACCATATCTCCTACATCGCGGCTTTTTATCGCATCGTCCATGACGGCAAAAAATGCACTTTCCGCCACCCGTATTGTTTCGCCGGAGAATGCGGGAGATTCGCTGAATTTTTTTCGCCGATCGCTAATTAGTGGACATTTATTATATTTGCTTTGCGTCAACGCGCCAGAGAGCGGAATATACCCGAGGCGCGCTTGGTATATAAATGCGGGTGGCTCTGCCCTGTCTGTTTGCGTGTTGGTGCAACCTTGAGGGTAGTCGTTAAAGCCGTTCCTTGAATTCCTCCCGAGTCCGCCCAACCGTCCTGAGTATCGAAAGTCAAACAATAAGGCGACAAAAACGCCGCGGCTCGCTCGCCTAAACATCTCTGCGCTTGTTCCAAGAGCCATCGTCGGAACCGACGACCGAGAAGAAGAAGACCGTCTTCGATCGCCCGCGGCCACCCGCATTTTGTAGAAGGGGACCGAAGCGGCCACACGCATTTCTGTTTTTGTGTGCACCCGGCGTTGGAACACCCGTCTCGCCGACGCCATCAATTGATCTGCACTCTAGCGAGTGCAGAGGATAGAAAGAAGACTACACTAGGGCGCACCACTGGTGCACTTTGCTTTTGAGATAAAACCCGCGAAAAACACATTTTTAATATGCAGCAAAGCGATTCGGGATGCAAAGTCAGCGAGGGATTGCAGTGACGACCTCACATGCGGGGATTTGGTTAGGATTAATTATGTAAATGGGCTCCGCGTGCAAAGTGAATTTTCGGACTCATGTTCCACGAACCAGAAAAGTTTTGCAGGCAAATCATGTGCCTTTGCAGACACCATTTCGTGACATTTTCTAACGACGTTCTTGTTTCAGGGTGCTGCCTCTGGTTCACTGAAGTCCACTTCTTGCAGCAGTTCATCACCTTCTTCCGCAGCACCATCTGCAACCACGAAGAAGAAACTCCGGCTGCTCCTCACTTGGTCGAGAACTTTGACATTCCCCAGTCCGCATGGTAGGTTTAGTTTTTGCCATTTGGTTAGTAAGAATCTGATATAAATTGTTCTTTGGTCTTTTCGACATTTACGGCCGCCTTTTGGAATGATTGAGCTGTGCAAATTTATCCGAATTTCTCGAAGAACTCAAAGGATTTTGAAATCTGGGATCGAGTGACAGCTACGAGGCGAACGTTTCACTAACATCACAGAGAATACACATAATATCATTTTTGCTTTTAGGTGTTCGGGAATACAGCCCGATTCGGGCATGTTCTGCACAATGTTTGCCGACGGAGATAAACTCATGTTCAGCTTTGACGTCGATGAAGGTCGCAACTACTATGAAGCCGTCAACATGGCTGTAAGTCTGCTTGTCTGAGCTTCGTTTTTATATTACTTGTCTTTAGCTTAAAACGGTTGGAGTTCCTTTTGGAGGACACTTCAACGTGTACTGCTGCCAGCCAGGAGTCTTCCCGATGTACTTTGGTTGGACGTGCCCCAAGAAACTGACTCGGTATTCTACCGTGATGCCAGTTGAAGAGTACGAGGAGGACTTCGAAGATCTCCAGTATCCGTTCGAGATGGCCCGTCAAGGTCTCGACGACGAAGACAGAGTCGTCCAATTCGAGATTCAGGACCGGACGCAGGAAACGCTGTTCCCTTACAGAAGCCTCTTCGAGGACCTCAAGTACGGTCGACCCGTGAGCGAATGGCCGTATGTCCCCATGGAAGTCGAGGACGAAGAATAATAGGGCTCGTCGCAGTCGTATTTTTTGTAAATTCTTTTGTATTTGTCGATTTACTAACTCCATTTATGCTCACCGTAGTTGTAGATTTCCACTTTTTAACCTTTGATTGCTTTTTTCACGCTGAAATCCTCCATCCTCCGACCTCAGGTTTGTGAGCACTGTTTCCAGTTTTCGCGATCGACGAATGCACTGGACTCGAGTTCACCCATCAGGGAAATCTGATTCGTCCTCCACCATCAATCCCCTCTACTATTTTTACCTCAGATCGTTTTGTGCTGTACCTCTGTCATTGTATATTTGCATCCTCATTGTTTCGCATTTCGTTGTTTTCCTTGTATTTTTACACCGTGATTAACTTATTTCTCATTCAACTCATTTCTAACTTCCACTATTAGGCTGTAGTAATTTGCAAACGAGGTCTCTTTCTTCAGGTTTTTTGTTGTTTACCTCTATTCTGTCATGTTTATCTGTTATCTTTCTGTAAATGTATTCTGGTGCTTCAACGCACAAAAGGTTCCCAAGCGACACCTTAAGTTCGCCCTCAAACGTCGAAAGACGGTCGCAAAGATGTATATAGATAGTTCCCCTTTCTTGTAAGCCCCACCCTCTCCTGTCCCCCTGACCCTACTGTGTGCTGTTATATTTTGTAAAAAAAAAATAAATGTCTCGTTTGCAACTTGTTCCATAACACAAACATCACTTTCAGCTTATGAACATATAAACAACGATCAAGAGAATGCAAAGCCAGAGAGCCACGAGGGCGAACAACACACAGTGAACAGTAAACAATAGTCTTTTTCGTCTGATCGCTGTATGCTACGATCTCCGTTTTACTGTCGATGGGAGGCTTTAACAGTCGAGAACTCTGAAGGCGTCATTCACGCAGCAAAACAAGGCAGTCTGCTTGCTGCTCACGCTTGCTGTTTTCCATTGATCGCCACACCAATAGTTGGCCGTTCCCAAGGAAAAGCAGAGCTTTATCAAGTGTGCACCTTATAGAATATAATGACAAGCTACAAACGAATAATTTCAGGCAACTAACAGAAGAGGGCAAAAATCAAAGAACTGGCGATCTAGTGGTTCCAGCAATCACGTCTGGCTTCAATTTCATTTTGCTTTTTAAATTCTCAGACTGCCCTTTGCTCAGATGTTCTGAAAGTCGACCATTGTCCGAATCATCAAGCAGATTAACAGAGAAGAAGAAGGGGTAAATATCAGGGAAACGTGTGTATTCTGTAAATTCTGTAGAGTTGAACGGTTTTTATCTCTGGAGCGCTTTTATTGGCTTCAATCATCTTAATAAAGTTCTTAATGTTTTAAGCAATCTGGATAGTATTTTAAGAAAATAAGGCGCCAGACTTTGCCGTTGATTGAATTTCTATGGCCGCTCAAAATTTGCGATCATTAGCTTTTGGTTTTTCATTTTGATGAAATTCATTTCTGCAGTCGGGTTTGAACGCCTGAGGCAGTCTTCCTCTTGTCTGCGAGAGTCGGCGATCATCCTTACCAGGAAGCGATTCCGACCGAGAACAGACTGAGAAACCTTGGCGCTCTCTTCTGCGACCATTTTTTGCTTGTCGATTGCAATTTACGGAGACGAGAGCACAATATCGAAAACTTGGTCTGTAGTTTCAATTCCAGAAGCGTCAGGTTTACATGAAGGTTTTATAACTTTGTGTGTTAGCCGTGGGAAGAGTGTTAGAGTGCGAAATACGATAGAACGGTCCACAAAGTCGAACTGGTATGTTTTCCTGAATGATTCAACTGTGTGGGCTTCGCGATCCAGTCGACAGTCAGCAACAAAAAAGCGGAAAAATGGAACCTTTTAGAGTAGTCTCGCAACATGCGGGCATTCTCGCCGACTAGATTTTTGTCTAAATTTAAAGTGCATTGAAACGCTGTTGAAGTGTAGATTTTATTTAAGGAGGTACAATAATGGCAATCTATTGGAGTTTTCACATTCCGGCGTTGAACGGGCAAAGCAGCTCACAAAATACATCCATTTCAGTGCCTCTAGTCCTAGATTCGCGCGCTCACTTTTGGACTTCTTGCCGATCCCAATTTCCAACTTCTTGCCGATCCCAATTTCCCGTTACCCTATACCGTTCTTCAACCGCACAGAAATACTTCGGAGTCTAGGTTTGTGGGGTAATCTATGCACACTTTCTTATCAATTTCTCACCTGCTCTTGTTCTACAGTTCTGCAAACAAACACTCTGTTTGCACAACCCCACCGACATTCTTCCGCCGGCCCCACATTTCCCTTTATTTTTATGCTCACCCAATTAATCCCTTAAACACGCGAACATGATATATTAATCTCGTTAATTCGGTGACGGTTTTCCTGACAATTTGTGTTACGTATCGTATCGTCCCGTTTCACCCCCGACACTTCACTCATCGCCAGCTCATCGCTCTGATATTTCGGGTAGTATATGGTATGTGTGCAAAAGCGGCTGGCGAGACTCCTTGCCGGGGTTTGCGTCATCTTTTTGCTTTGCGTGCGGCTGCCCCTTGTCCAACGTTGTGAAATTCTGCTGTGTGCTCCGGTTTACAAGCGGCGTCGTCACGACGGAGGAAGATATTCGACGAAAAGTTCCCTTAAGCGATTCGCGTCATTTCTGAGAAACTCGCCATTAACGCGTTGTTTTCCCTAAAGGATGAGGAATGGCGAAAACAACTTATTTTTATTCGACCTCTGCAGCAACTGATTCCGGCCGACATTTTATGCGATAATCCGTGTTCCTGGTATGTATTCTGAATCTTCGGATTTGCAGACAAATAAAGCAGACATTTATGTGTTGGAGCAAGCTGCTAAAGATTGGCTTCGTCAGTCAGGCGCATGGAGTTTACTGTCGTCCCAGAAAGTTCTCCGACTTCCCGCAAAAATAATTCCTACTACGCCCACTTTTAGAATTAATCTTTTATGCAGTTCCCCGTTTCGCTATTTCGAGGTTTTGTTTTCGTCAAGCGCCAATTTCGTCGCTTGCAAAAAGTTATTCTCGGAAAACTATGGGACAAGCGCACTGAGGAACAGCTCAAAATTAGCCTTTTTAAAGACAACGGACAAGTGAAACTGGTGTTTTGTTTCCACAATGAGCTTTGTTTCCGCTCAAATTAAAGCCCGAACTGAATATTCAAAACTCGTAGTTATGGATTCTGTAAATAGCCAGCAAACAAAAAAAACCGTGATTCCGCAAAGCCCTGTGCCAAATAGAAAAGGGAAACGCGATTGAGGGTTTCGTTGTTTCCGAAGAGCGCAGCGGGGACGTTGTATAATCTCTAGCATAAATAGTTTTGTTGTTGTTTATCTCGATGATCGTTGGATGATATTCAGTGACGTCGATTAATCTCTGGTGAGAACGATGGTCAATTCCAAGTAAAGCGCCCCCTTAGTCACGCTGAGGATAGATAAAGCTGGTGGTGGATTCTGGAAATCCCACATCTTCTAATTGATTAAATGAATCAAAGGTGTTTTTTTCGAAATTAGATTTATTAGCCATGCAGGAAAATCGGCCGGAAACAAGCATCTGACTCTCTCGCTTTGCAAACTTTGAGTGCTTGAGCGTGAGCTGTCCGAGCTCAAAGTTCGAGCGCCCGAAGCCGCTTGCGCCAGTCGTTGAAAGGGTTGATCGGTCGGTAGGCGCCGAGGGACGTGACGCATGTGATCAGCTCGAGATATGGTGATCGGCTTAAAAGTAGAAATCCGCTGATGGCTCTCGTGAGTACTGGCAACAACCCAGAGCAACGATGAAGCGAGTGCAAGAGAGAGAAGAGCGCGCGAGAGGCGCAAAGACGGTCAACACGATCAGGTTTTTCTGCAACTGCCAGCAGCAGTGCGCGAAGCCGAGGAGACGTCGTGGTCCACTATTGCTGTGGCTGCTCCAGCCGGGGCTGCATCCCCAACAGCATCAGGGAGCTTCACCAGAATCGCTTCGATCGCCGTGGTCGCCGGCCAGGACTGTCGGTCGACAGACGCAAGCAGGGCTCTGAGTCAGTTTTTGGCGAACGAAGGGGAGTGGAGCGAAGGTTCTGAACAAACCGCCGCCGCGGTGCTTGCAGAGGCTTTCGCTTTCCGATATGCGCAATTTCGTGTGTTGTCTCTACATGGAAGTCCATCAGCAACCTACTTACGTGATTGCTAATGTCTCGTGACTTCACTCCGCCACTCGGTTCTGCCGAGCTTTTTCAGGTTCTTCATCTCAACCCCTTGCGCGCGATATCCACTCAAGACGATTAGTCCAACGGCGGCGAGTTCGACTTTTTCCGACCATCCCTTGGCAACAGACTGACCGCACAGAATGTTCCATTCTATTTTTAGCAAGTGCTGACATTTGTTTTGTGATGTCACCCATCCAAGTATTTGAGATCGGGAGGACTCCGCGCTTTTTTTGTGTCTCCCCCTCTGTCGATAATCTCAGCAGCACTCGGTTTGGCCCTTCTTCGTGCACGCTCTCGCGCGCTGTCATGCAAAGGAGCTGCAGGCCGCAGACGAGAGTTAGCAAGAAAAAGGGGAACGCACAGAGTGACTAACCGCTGACCACTGTATGATCGGTAGTCCTGAATCATCGCCGTTCGTCGATTCGACGTTTCGAAAATGCGCGGCGTGGTTGGTGGCTATTTGATGTTGAGCAGAGACGAGGCGAGTTGTTATAAAATTGCGTTGCCTCGAAATGACCACGCTGTTTGATTTGGCGGCGAATATTGCGCGATTGTTCAGTTGGCCGGGGGAACTTCTGTTCTTTTTGTGGAGAAGGTGGAAGTGGGATTTCGCTGCTCCGCCGCGCCTTATTAACGTTCAATTAGCATTTCACGTACGCTGTTTGCTCAGACCTTAGCTGAGGGCCTTTTTTGCTGTCTTGCTTACGTGATGCATTTAACTATATGTTATGTATGTGCATGAGTGTTCGGATGCTGCTAGAAGCGCACTAAGACGCCAATTCCATGACATCACTCGTCGATCTGCTCCCTCTCCCTTCCTTCTCGTCATGTTCGACGATTCCAGTTTGCTTGTTTTGTGGTATGTACATATTATTTTATTCGCCGATACGAACCTTCCCGCCGTCCAAACTACGTACAACGGTTCGCCCCTCCATTTTTTGCCACATTACCGTGAGTCTCTTCGGAGCCGAGCACACTCAACGGAACCACCGCGAGCGAATCTCTTCCGAGTGGTTCGGGATTACGGTAGGATCATGATGAGGTTGCAAATTGCAAAAGACTCAACTGCGATTTCGAAGTGTGATGCTTATTGTGTGTGCCTTCTGGTTGGTTCTTATGTGTGTGCGTCCCTGCTTGTGTTTGTTTAGCACCAAAATTTTTAGCGCCACTGGAGGTGCTGACGCTGGACAGACCGATGATGACTACGACACAACGCCGGAGAAGAGGGGGAGAGAGAATTCCACCAATTGCGCGACTTTCCTTCAGCTCTCCGCGATCTGCATTGTCCACCATCAGCACTTCTAGCACAACTATCAACCGTCGCCGCGAGCGAGCTTTTTCCCCGGCTATCCGTCGCATGAGCGCGATCAGAGCTTCTTTCCGCTCGCCCATGATGAATGAATGAACGTATTCGGTTTCTTGTGCTGCTAATCAACTGATCGCTTCGGTTTTCCACCGCTTCGGAAACTGATTACACTATTTCAATCGCTCTGGAATCCTTGTTTTCGCGCGCGTTTTTTTTCTGGTTAGGGTGTCAGGTTCCCGAATCTCTTCGAAGCTTTCGCGCTGTTTCAGAAGTTTTTGTCCATCGTCAGCATCACCTCTCCTCCACTTCTGGCTGGCCAAAGCGCCGTTCCAGCATGACCGATGAGATTACCTATGAACAGCACATTCAGCAGAACAACCAAAGGCTCATTTCGATTCGAAACGTAAGTTCCTCTGCTAATCCTTCAAATCTCAATTGTTTTTTTGCAGAACCTCGCCGAACCGTCTGGCTACGCTTACGGTTGCCAGGAACTGACTGGATGGTGCTCCGACTCGCGCGCTTTCCACGAGTCTTTCGAAGAGAACCTAATTGCCACTTTAGAGGTATTGTTGTATTCTGGTCGCACGTTTCTTCCGTGCGACTTTTGGAAACTTTGCAACTGAATTGCTTCTTTCAGGCGATTGTCGCACAGTCCTCTCGCAATGGCTACGACCGCGACCTGGCAAAGCAGCTGATCGCCGCTTGTTTCGTGCACCGTAAACTTCTTTCGAAGGCGAATACGAGTCAGTTCGACTGTGCGAGGTTCCAATTCTCAGCGTTATAATTGTTTAGCGAAAGTAAGTCGTTGGCATGACCAGCTGCGCAAACCCAAACGAGGTGGGACCTCATCGTCCAAACGGAAAAGTCCGAACTCGACTGCGAAGGCGGCCAACGTGACTTCGGCAGCCGCCAATCCTTCTCCTCAGACGACAGTTTCTGTGAACCCTCCTCTTGAACTGGACGTTAATTACGCAGCCGTGGAAAGATATCGGTCGCCTGAGTAAGTTTCAGTTTAAACCCTTAGCGACTCCTCTTGCGACGGAGAAAGTGCAAATGCCCTTTAAGTGATCTCACGAAATCTCGGGTGGGTCCGGCTGCTGCAGTCGATGACCACGTTTGTCGCTGCAAGCTTCGCCGAAACAGCAAGCGCCTTCCCGCGCACACTCGCATCCAACCTCTTTGCTTGTCACCCACTGCGCGCTGTCCCCTTTGGATCAGCCGTGGCGACGAGGGCGGCGTGACTCGCTCCTCTCGCCCGTTCCTCTCTCTCGCCTCGTCGTCAGCATGGCCGAACTGTTCGCACATATCGATGAGCGAGAACAACACCGTCCGGTAATAAGTGAATGGATTATGTCTCCTCCGCCTCTTCTGGCGCTCTCCCATCCGTTCTTCCTTGCCGGCAGTGGTTGTCTTCTAATGCGATCTGCGCGCAGATGTGTGTTGCGTCCAACGTCCACCGCCATGCTCCTTTCGCCTCGTTGACACAAAGCGCATAGTCTGTCTCATACTTGCCTACCACAGCGTCCATTCGAATGTTCACCCTCACGCTAAAGGTCATTTTGCAATATTCCGTGTTCCTATTTGTAATTGGTCCATTTTTCACAGGGTCAGTCATCTTCATCTGCTGGCTGGCCGGCTAACGGCTTTCTCTGCTTGCCCATTGCTCCCTCCACTTAATTTTGCCCTTATCCGTAGTCTGTAGGTTTCATTAAGTAATGTCTCACTTCATATTGACAGATCTCATAAGTGGCTAGGCGTAACCTCTCCGCCTTGGGAAATGCGTCACTCAGCTAGCAGAACTACTCCCTGCGAATCGCTTGAACCACTCCTCCAATGCCCCTTTTCGAATTTAGCATCAAAGAACCATCTAGATGCGTTTCGCTCTTCCGCGTTTTCCCTTCCCGCTTTCTTGCAAAGCCGTTGTCGTGATACGTGCAAAGCACACACACACATTTTCGATGTTGCCTAGTTCCTAGAGGAATACGGTAATTCATTCCCTCCTCCGACTTTAACAAGGGAGTGCTTTCTGGAAAGTGGCAACTCGAGCACGACGGTTCTCGCCTCGTCCGCCTCCTTTTGCAGACCGCACCTTCATCCATCCTCATCTGTACTACATGTTTGGGGTTGTTCGGCGAGTCTTCTCCCATTCTCCGAGGCGCGACGACACTCTGCAAACCAGGTTCCCTCTCTCTCTCCCTTTTTATCCAGTCATCGTCGATCGAAATGGCGAAAGGCAATCATCTTTTGGTATCGCTCCCAGTTTCAACCTCGAAACCGCTGACATTTATAACTCAGCCGACGCCTTGACTCTCTTTCAACGCCGTCAGCGGGATGACGTTGGTCGAAATTCTTTCCATTTTCCCTTTCGGGAAACTCGCAATCTCACCTGTGCCCACCTGCGCCTAGCTTCGTTATTTTCACGCCCTAATTTACCTGTCAATATGGCGTGTGTCACGTAATTGGCCAGCTTCCCCTCGCTCCCAGCTTCACTTCGCACCTCAAATCCCTTTCGACCTTTTGTTATCCGCATGCTGCTGCGTCAAACGTCCGTCGATCGCGATCTCTCGAAGCTAGCTAGCTCCTGTCTTCCTCTCGCTCACTCTTTCGTCCAGCGGACCGCCGCCGCGCGAGCAGCGTGGCCCGGGCCTTTTGGATATTGGGCCACTTGCTGTTGCTGTCTATAATTGCATTTGTTTATATGTGCGAGCGCACGCGTATGTGTATTCCACCCGTAATGATATTGATTTGCATCCGCTTTATCGCGAGGAGGTTTGGCCCTCCTAAGGCATTGGTGTCATCATCAACTCTTCCGCCGAACTTCTTTTGAGGGTGCTGCGCTTGACGACTTCTGCCTTCTTCCTTCGAGACGCTTCGGCTTTGCGACTTTGGAAGTCTGTGTGTGGCTGCTGGTTCCGACGCAAAAAAGAGCCCCTCACGTCGTCGACGGCTCATTGGCCGCCGTCAGTGTCCTTTTTCAGTGGCCCTCCGCATTTTTGTTCCTTTAGTCCATCCAGCGCAGTACATTGCGAAGGGCGGAAGGGCATGTTACCGGAAATTGATTGCACTTTCCGAACTTTGTCTCCGTCGGTTCGTCCTCCGTTTTCCACGCTCTCTCCTGGCGGTCTTCTGCTTTCTTGCTTGCTTCTTCTTTGTTTTGCCATCCGCCGACAGCTCGAGATCTAAAGGGTGTTTCGGAGAATGCGTGTGTATGTGCTGTTATGTCACTACTTTTCCTAATAGAGCAAAATAGGGAAAAGTATTATTCGCGTTTGTTATTTCTGCGTTTACATGTTCATCTCGGAAAAGAAAACATCGTGACTAAGGGAAGAAGGCGCTGGTATCCTTGTCTGCTATCACATACGGTCTCGTCGCCGCTTTTTTTGTGTCAGTCAGCCGTGTCAGAGTCGCTTCTTCTGTCGCTCCTTTGATGCTGGCCCGATGGCGTGTGCCCAAAAAGCGTTCTTCTCTCTTATTCCTTTCGCAGAGGCCTTTGTCTTCTGCTGCTGCTTTATCTCCTCTCCTCCACCGGCGGCTACTATGTAATATTCCAATTCGCTTGTGTCGGATGGGAAAACGGGCGCGAGGCACATATGTGTGGAGTGAGCGAAGTGATGTGACTGCTATCACAGAAGCACCGAGAGTGAGTGTTTGTTGGTGTAGATGGAATGGTTCCGGAGGAGGCGGAGGGACTGAGGAGGCACACTCCGTGAACATCATGTTCGCCTTAGAGGCGCAATCGAGTCGCCGCGTGCTCCTGTCGCAGTTGATTTAGGGTTGCCTGCCTTCTAAAATCCTTGACTCTCGACAAAAACTTAGTTGGACAAAACAATAGTTGTGTGTTTGCGCATGGCGAATGCCTGCTTCTTGAAGACGGAATTGAGAGAGAGACGAATGAGTCGAGGAACGGCACGTCCGTCAAGACTCCGTTTACTGCCACCCACCGTATCGATTCTGATGGCTTCCCGTTTGTATTGGTGATGAGTAATGCCGGGGAGAAGTTAACTGATTGTTGACGCCGTGTTTGAGCTGCCGCCGGACCTTGTTGACTAGTTTGTCCTTTTGAACTCTCGGTGCCACTGAGGGCTACGTTTGAATCCCTCGCGCTAAGGAGATAATTCTTCGCGAGGGGCGGAGCTCCATATCCATGCACACGTTTTCTCGCAACTGCCTTGCTTTCTCATTTCCAACCCCGGTTCTCCCCTCCCTCTTCTCCTTCAATTGTCCACAGCCGCTCGTGTAGCGGTGCTGATTCAATAGTCAGTTGACAAACACAACTTCGCTACAAATGCATTTCGTGTTATCAACCTTGTATCTACTCTGTGATAATAACTAACTAGTATCGTTCTTTTCAGCAGTTTCGTTGACGGACAGTGTCCCGTTTTCGTGGATTCGCAGTCGGCCATGTGGGCTCCTCAAGCAGGCAACCCGATGTCCCTTCCCGACCAGAACGTGATGTTCGGGGGACCCGATCAACAAGCCGCGGCGGTCGCTTTCCAAGTCCAGCAGCAAGCTATGCAGCAACCCTTCGTGTCCCCTGGACACCCTTACCCAGCAGCAATGGGCCGTCCGCCGAACATACCGCAGCAGCCCCAGCAGCGCCTCGAGGTGTCGCCACCGTATCCCGTCGATCCAAGCGGTGCTCGCCCAATGCGTGCAATGGAGGAACATCAGCAGGTACCCTTCAGGAGCTCCTTTTTTGTATCAATGTAACTGGGCTTTCAGATGATGCTCCGACAGCAGCAGCTTCTTCACATGCGGAATGCGCCGCAGACGTCACCCTACATGCCACCGCAGCCCCAGCAAGTGAATCCACAACCCATGATGAGTCAGCCACAGATGGCTCAAGGAATGCCGGCGATGAATGGATTTCCTCCCAACATGCCGTGTGGAGCGATGGTATTCCTTTGTGATCCTCGCTAATTCTGTTTTTCAATTTGACTTATTTACAGATTCGAGCTGGGCCGCCGATGCTTTATTCCCAAGTGCAACAGCAGGGACAGCAGAAAGTAACGGCTTTTGCTAATCCGCATGCTCTCCCGGAAGGCGATTCCCAAGCGATAGCGACGCTTCAAAATCCGCTCCAGCAACCGACCGTCGTAGTCCTGCAAGAAGTGATCCTCCAGCCGTTTATGCTGGATGGAGCCGGGAAACAGCTGAACTTCAGCCTAAACATGAACGTCGCCAATGCTATGGCGTAGTAAGTACCGTAATCCGTTTGCAGAAGTTCATGTTTTCCGTTGCAGTCAAGAAGTCGAGATCCAGTTGAAGGCGTTTCTCCGGGAGGACCCCCAGCAGCAGTGCAACTGGCCGATGCCGGATTCGGAGTGCACGGTGCCCACCAGTGTAACGATCAATGGCCGGTCGCATGAGATCCAATCAAGAAATTGCCCTCTTTTTATCAAGAGGTTATGTGGAGCCGGTTCAAACAGAATTCAAATTGTCTCCAATAATGCCGTAAGAATTATTCATCAGCGTTCTGCCTGCTCTTACAGTATCCCCTATTCAGGCTCAACATTTTTTCACCCTGCAGCTTATCAACCGCCATCCGTTGAACGCCCTTCTCTCGAACTTCATTTCGACGTGGCAGAACAATCAGATGGATTTGGACAAATGCAGGGAAAGAGGTGACCGAATCGCTTATGCATTCGCAAGACGCTTTTTACACACGAACTTTCAGCGTTCCAATTGACACTCGCGCATGGATCTAAGGCCGAAGGACTCAGAGTGCCCCTGTTTTGTCCGGTGACAAAGCGGCGTCTTTGCTACCCGGCTCGTTCGGCCAAGTGCAGTCACATGGGCTGCTTTGAGTTTGAACCGTTTCTTCTTGTGAACCGGGACGAGACGTTCTACAAATGTCCCATTTGCCGGTGAGTCTGCGAGGTTATTTAAAAGACTGACGTTGAATCTGTTGCAGAACTGCGTTTATGTTCCACGAGTTGAAGCTGGACGGCTATGTTATGTACCTGCTCCAGAACACCTTGGCTAAACCCGAAGCGCTGGAAGTAGTTCTCGCCCCGAACGGACAGTGGCGCCTGGTGGAGCCTGACCCACCTCAATTTCAGTCGAATCATTTGAAAAGGCACATGAGTGATCAGATGGGCGGTGGTGCTGGGAACATGAAGCGCTATCGATCAGAGAATGGCGCTCTTGCTCGTAACGATAACGCTGGCCCTTCTCAGCCGGTCCCCTGCACGATCGGTCCGTCAGGGGCAATGCACGGGGACACGCTCCTGAGTCCTTACGGTGCACCAACGTCAACGGGAAGGTATACAAACATAATTAGTTACGGACACATGTGACCGATTGTGATAGTTGCAGCCCCTCCATCTCCGGCGTGGCCAAGCCAGGGGTCGCGTTTCCTCCTGATATGCCTATCACACCCGCGTCGTCGCTGACGTCGTCGTCGCCCAACGGAACCGTTGCCAAGATGCCCCAACCGGAGGGAGCGCAGCCTCAAGCGTCAGGATCGGCGCCCTACACGCCAGCTTCGGTTGGATCAGTTCATAGTGGAGTGCATTCGAGTACAAGCCATGGCTTGCAGAATAACGCCTTCAACGATCTGCCTTCGCTGGCCACCGACGACGCTGAAGACTTGTTCAGCGATTTCATGGTATGAGTTCAGCGCTCTTTCGTAGACGGGAGAGCGAGCACGCTCGGCGCGCAACAGCGCTCGGTGAAGTTCTAAGGGGGTAGGCTATCGTACTACGGAAGCGGTGGATCTGGTCGGTGGTAGTCGTTTCCTGCGCAAAACAGGCGTTTAACGACAGGGTAAACGAGTGGCAAACATCAATTTTACCAATCTTCAAACAATAATTAGAAGAGCTTGTTGATATTTGTGATATCGCGGAAATAATTTCGGTATTTTGATGTTTGTTCACTGGGTACCTTGCAAACGTGCAAATCTCAAAGTCACGGATGGAGCGCTACGTGTGCTTTTAATTCCAATTAGGTCCGATGCAACTCCGAAGCCTATTCCAGGAATGTTGCAGAATTGCGAAATTGTCATTAGGAAGCGCTTGCGTCACATGAACTCATTGACACTGGGACGGGGGCGCAAACCCGCCTGCACCTGCTTAATTTGCGCAAATTGTCCCCATCTTTTCATTCAGTCGCACGAGACTTAATGACGCAGAAATTGTGTTGTTTCAATTCCAGCTTGAGGGACGAGGGACATCGAGGAAACCTGATTGGACATACGGGATTCAGTACCATGGTGGCTTCTGATCTGAATAAATTGGCCTCTTTCTAGGGAATCGACAACGTCGACTACAAGCGCTACTTGATCGACGACCCAGGCGAAATGTACCCGCGGTGCCCTCCAGCCGACACCCACAATACATCCGACGACTGGGGTGACATCATGCAAATCGTCGGCCAAGATCGATAACTAATAATTAATTAACCACGAAGACTTTTATTTGTTGATTCTTATCTCTCTAGAACGATTTGTTTGTATATACAGAAGTGTGCGCTGGACCCACTTTGAACTTTCCGAAATGAAGCAATTGACCCATATTCTCGTCTCCAATTTCTCCTTTCTTCGATGATTTTGCAGCTCGGCGTAGTTTTGTTCATAAGCAGTGCTTTAATGTATCTAGTGACCAACACGGTGAATTAGTCCTTTCAAATCGTCCACCCGTCCCAACCTCCTTCCCCTCTCGAACCATCTAGTTTTCCTCTTCCTCCTTCTCGTCGTATTCATTCCTCTGATTCTTGTCCTTCTCATTCTCGCGATCACTACCCGACATCGAGAATCCACACAATCATCTTGTATCGATAAGCGACTCTGGAACAAAGTGCCTTTATTCATGAATACTTTTACTCTCTGTATACAACATATGTGTATCTTCTGTCTATCTGTCTATTAGGAAATGTATCATACAATGAAACCTTGCCGTAATTACCGTCTTAGCTCTTCGCAACGCGCATTGTCGAGCAGAGATTACCAGAAATCGCGGAAAACTCGTTTTCCCGCTTCTTGACTTTGTGGTGTGTTGAAAGTCGCAAAAACACTTTAAAAGACACTGAATCCTCGGACTGTCCCGTCATCTCTCGATGAATACCCCCAGTTTCCATCGTCCGGAAATCCATTTCGGTTTGTTTTGATTGACACGGAATCGGTGTTCTGTTAGCACCTGCTGTTTTCGATGATTTGTACGGAAAAGAGTAAAATGGTTAGCGAAAACAAAAAACAATTAACACGCGGAGTGGTCACGAACGTCTCTGCTTTCCTGGAGGATGACAAGCCTACGGTTCCGGCTGAATGTCAGTGGAGGGGTGTTTCAAGAGACTCGAAATGTCTTTGTGCTAGTGAAAATCGCGAAGAGGGAACATCGGCAAGAAGCTGCACCATGAGGTTTCAGGGTTAATCAGGCGCACATAATTGTCGTGCTCGACTTTGATGCGGAGAAGGACTCCGTCGGCCCTCGAAGTTCAACAATTTCTGCCGCGTTAAATATTCAAGCAGTTCTTTGAGAAACAGCGGCACAGATAAGTGCAGTTCGTTTGCAATTGTCGATGGAAAGTAGGCCATGAAGGTGACCAAGGAAGGACCGCAAGCTCAAAACTTTGTTGTTGAGTTCATTGCTGCGGAAGAGATTACAAACAACTTTTCTGAACAGCTGAAGTATTTTCCGGAGTTAGCAAACCGCTTCGCACGTTTCCTCGGAAACCAAGCCGAAAATCAAATACAAGATCCAAAAAAGTGTCGAAACAAACTCATATTTCGGCATACGCTTTTTGAGTATCCGCTTCCTTTTGCCATTTCCCACAATCCTGTTTCTAATTCAAGAGGAAACACAGGAAATCAAACAAAAAAGAAAATACCGTCAAAACGGTTTCACTTCTCAAACTTTAGCTTTAACCACCTTACTCGTGACCTCGATGTGTGAGGTTTCCAGCGGCAGTGAAACCGACTCAGACCTCTTTCCGCTCGTCAAAGTTAAGGTTAGCAGTAATAAATTAGCTGTACAAAAGTAATAGGCGAGTATAGACTACAGCGAAGATAAGGTAACCGGTTCGCTATTGCTTTCACTGTTCGCTCGCACACAATTAACATGGTTACAAGACCAATTATTGTCGGCGAAGTAAACATTGCGCCCTTTAGTACTTGCAGCGCTCCGCCTACACACGCTACTTAAAAGCCAGAAAAACGAAAGTGACAGTTTTATTGTTCGTCTGTCATGAAGCTCCTCTTCCTCCTCGTGGCACTCGTTTTGAACATCTCTTGGAGTGCCGCGCGCTCCACGACGGCTTGCCATAATCTTCAGTTAAAGGCAATTATCGATGAGGTGAGATTCCTGACTTATTTTTATGATTAATAATGCTTTTCTGTTCCAGAGCATCGTCGCCAACAACCTGGCGCTTTCGTCCGCGAACATCCGGAGACAGCTGGCTTCTATCAGAGACGACAACTTCGTCGTCATATGCGACGAGAAACCAGTCACATTCGCCTCTCCGGATACTGTGTTCTGCCAGCGGAGTCTGGCAGACGTGTTTTGCACGGTGATACAGATCTCCGGAAATCCGACGAAGAAGATCAACCGAGCTCACCCGCCGTTGTCTTCTGAAGCCATTATTTCGACCCGGCGTGAGAAGCCATTAGAGTTCGAATCTAGCGAAATCGCGCATGTTCTGGAAGTTCCAGCGACAACTTCGGAGCCTTTGTCTCCCAATCTGCGTCGTCCAACACAGCTTCCTGTGACGGAGGCCATTTCGACTGTAACGACTTCCGATGAACCTGTACAGCTTACCACTAGTAGTGATACAACAACGGGATCGGAGGAGTTGGAAGAAACCGAAACAGAGTCGACGACCTCCTCAACAACTCTGGCACTCCCGACCACCACAACCAGCACCATTCAAACATCGACATCAGCCGAGTCCAGCGCTTCGCCGCCCAGTGAAGCGCCGAGCGAAGCACCCAACGACGACGTCGGCAACGGTGACTCCTTCTTCGAGATGATGATTGCGAACCAAGAGGACGCTCGGAGGAGCATGATGAACACTTCACCTCCTCTGCCCTTGCAGGAAATCGACGACCAAGTTCCGACAACTCCTGCAGCTGACGAAGAGCCTCAGGAAGCGTCACCCTCGTCACCAAACGACGATCGGTGATTAAATGTTGTTCTATGACCATGTTGTACATTTCAAAAATGCTCAGATTTGCAAAGAAAACTACTTTAATTTCTACGTTGGAAGATAATTTACAGGCGGTTTCAAATGTACAAACAAAGCAGTAAAAGTCGGATTTCGTAAATTGATTTCAT